>PVJN01047310.1:0-16068 GCA_004026805.1 Lasiurus borealis
AGTCTCATTCGGTCAGCCAGCAGCCGCCGAAGGCTCCGCGCTCCTTCACGCCTTAAACATCGGGGTAGACAAGGTCCCTTTCTGGGGCCGCGTCTGGGATACAGACCAGATTAGCTCATCTCTCTAATCCTCTCTGTGCTGGGGCCTCTGCCAGGCAGGGACACCCACGGCGCGGAGCTGGGGTGTGTGTGTGCGTGTGCGTGTGTGTGTGAGCGTGTGCGTGCGTGCAGGACCAAGGTTCTCCTCGCTCTGTCCCACCTCCTGCCAGAAAGGCCCAGTGCGCAGCCCTCTCTGGCTAAGAAACCTCCTCAGACTTGAGCCAAATCAGGTTTTTCATAATTCCAGCTGCCCTCCTCCCCTCCCCCTGCCCATCTCCCTTTTCACAGCCTCTCCACAGCTGGAGACCTCGCCCCAGCCGCCCCCTTTTCCGAACCACCCAGAACCCACCCCTTCTGCACCCAGCACGCGGCCCCTGTGCGCACATTCTCCAGTCGGTGGAGGAAAGGGGTCCTTGCGTCTCTTCTGGAAAAGCCTGGGGTGTCGGGCAGGGGAGGAGGGTGGAGGGGGGTGTGGGGGGTGTGGGGGTGTGGAGGGATGGAGGGTGAGGCAGTTTCTGCGCTTCACACTCCAAGTTGGAGGCCGCCAGCCCCGCTCCGCAGTTTCGTTTGGAAAAGAGAGATCTTTCCTGGCTGATAAGATCAAAGTAGTCCCGCTGCCAAATCATTACCTTATTTTCGAGGCAATTACAGAACTTATTGTATCAATTAGCGGCCCTCCAGCTGCAGCCATTTATCTCGCTGTCGTGCGCGTTGCCTCCGAAAGGGTCTGCGGGGCGCAGCCTGCGGGGCCGGCGAGGGGAGGGCGGGAGCGGGGAGCGGGGAGCGGTCCCGCTGCTCGGAGCCGGGACAGGCAGCAGGGACGAGGGATCCGGGCGGCCCGCGGGGCCGGAGAACGGAGCGGTGCGCGCCCCCTCGGCCCCGGCTGGCGGCGGGCGCGCTCTCCCGCCGGCACCGCAGCTGCGGCGGACGCGGCCCCGGAGCGCGGAGCCCGGAGTGAGGACCAGGCGGCCGGGCCCGCTCCCCGCTCCCCGCTGGCGGGCGGAGGGCTCCCTCTGTGGGCCGCGCGCCCCGCAGCGGCGCTTTCTGGAAAGGCACGGCAGGGTCCAGCCTCCCCGAAAACCTGGGCGGTGCCTGGCCCGGAGCGGGGTGACCCTGTCTGTGGGCACCGAGTGTGGCCTCCTGAGCTTCTCTGTCCCCTCGACGGCCCCTTCCCGCAGGGGAGCCACGCCCACACCCAGGGCTCTCAACCTTTTTGGTCTCAGGACCCCTTTACCCTCTTAAAAATGATCAAGGACCCTCTTGTATTTGTTGATATATGTTATATCTACCCATATTAGTCCTTAAAACGAACCTAGGGTGACTCGAAAGCACCCCCAGTGGTCAACACCAGACAACATGAACAAAATAAAGTCATTTTAAATCAGCGGTTCTCAACCTGTGGGTCGCGACCCCTTTGGGGGTTGAACGACCCTTTCACAGGGGTCGCCTAAGACTATTGGAAAACACCCATTTTCTTAGGAACCAACACACCGCTCCTCGGTGTAGCAAAGTGTAGCAATGTAGTTTACTGTTGTCATATGAAGACGGTTGCCCATGCTACACCAAGATTCAAGACAAAATTTCATTTATTTATCATTAGAAATAAATATTTCACAGTATATAATTACATATTGTTTTTGTGATTAATCACTATGCTTTAATTATGTTCAATTTGTAACAATGAAAATACATCCTGCCTATCAGATATTTACATTACTGTTCACAACAGTAGCAAAATTACAGTTATAAAGTAGCAATGGAAATCATTTTATGGTTGGGGGTCACCACCACATGAGGAGCTGTCTTAAAGGGTCGTGGCATTAGGAAGGTTGAGAACCACTGTTTTAAATAACCCAAAGTATAAAATATGTGAGTCTATACCGATATAAATAAATGACTGCGTCAACATATCTATGGGGAGAAGACACATCCCCCATGCAGGAGAATTAAAAGAATGTATGAGCTGCTGCGCCCTTCACGAGGTGGCGTGTAACTCGCCACTCCTTAACTTGGGCCACAGGTGGTGACTTTCTTGCAGAGACTACAGAAGGAAACGTGGTGTGTGTGTGTGTGTGTGTGTGTGCGCACGGGCGCGCCCGGGAGAGGGGCGGTGAGAGCAGCTGGGTTTACAATGAAGAAGCCTGACAAACCCCAGTCAGGCGATCAAGGTCAATGTCAGCAGTGATGAGTCATGTTGATGGCACATACCCTTCCTTGATAGAAGTGGTGAGAATGACACTTCTGTGCTTTTCCTTCCCCGCAACCCCAACCTAATAATAATAGTAATAATCCTGCCAAAACCGGTTTGGCTCAGTGGACAGAGTGTCGGCCTATGGACTGGGGGGTCCCAGGTTCTATTCTGGTCAAGGGCATGTACCTTGGTTGCGGGCACATCCCTAGTAGGTGGTGTGCAGGAGGCAGCTGATCGATGTCTCTCTCTCATCAATGTTTCTGACTCTATCCCTCTCCCTTCCTCTTGGTAAAAAATCAAAACATATTTTAAAATAATAATAATAATAATAAATTGAAAAATCCTGGCTGGGTGGCTCAATTGGTTGTATACCAAAATGTTGCAGATTCAATCCCTGGTCAGGGAACATATTAAGGTTGTGGGTTCCATCCCTGGTAAGGGCACAACTGAACTATGTTCCTCTCTCTTTCTCTCCCTTCCTCTCTCTCTCAAAAATCAATAGGAAACATGTGCCCATGGGAATTAAAAAAACACTGTTAATTTCATCTCTTGTGTTCTTTTTTGACCATAAATCTTTAATCAGACTTACCAATTTTTGCCCCATGGTCTGTGCTTCTGGGGTTTTATTTGAGAAGTCTTTTCCTCATGCAAAAATCATAAAAATATTCTCTTACATTTTTTTTGTTAGCTTTATAATTTGACATTTTATACTTACATTTTTATTCCAACAAGATTGTATTTTTGTGTATGGATCAAGGTCTGACTTGTCTTTTTTCCATATAATGGCCAACCTGTCTCTGAATTTTTCACATTTCTCAGTCCATTAACCAATTACTCCTGGTCTAAAGATAAACATTGTTTTTTCAAACTTTATCTTAAAACTTTTCAAAGCTAGTTACCCTCCCTTGTCCTTTCCTAACCTAAACTTCTTAAAAATAGAGTCTGCATTCTCTATTAAGGAGAAATCCAAATTTTTCCATCTGTGTTTTTTTTTTTAAAAAACAAACAAACACCTTTTTGGCTTTGAGAAACAAAGAATACTCTCTTTAAATTACACACACACACACACATACACTATATATATATTTATTAATTTCAGAGAAGAAGGGAGAGGGAGAGAGAGAAAGAAACATTAATGATGGGAGAGAATCACTGATAACCTACCTCCTGCACACCCCCTACTGGGGATCAAGCAGGGCATCTGCCCTGACTGGGAAAGAACCCATGACCTCCTGATTCATAGTTTGAGCTTAACCATTGAGCCACGGCAGGCAGTCATCGGGATGTTCTTAACTCCTGCTTATTTCTCAATTTGCTATAATCTGGATTTAGTACTCAAAAGTATATTTGGAATTGTTCTCAGTATCCTCACAAAATGTCTCCTAATGGCCAGATTTAATGGCCTATTTTCACCCGGTGTTTGCCTAAGTACTGCCTTATCTCTGTTCCACAAATATTGATAAGCTGTGTTTTTACTTTCATTCATATCAAAATATTTTCTAATTTCCCCTTTGATTCCTTCATTGACTCATGGTTATTTAAAACTGTGCTATTTTTCAAATATTTGGAGATTCTCCAGAGACATTTCTGTCATTGACTTCTGATTTAAGTCCATCATAGTCAGAGGACATCCTTCGTATAATTTAGATCCTTACACATATAATATATAGAAATGTTAATGGTAAGTCTCACGGTGAGTGTTCTGTGTGCACTCAAAAATATTATGTATTCCCCTGCGTTTGGTTGAAATGTTGTATAACAATTTACCCTATGATGTCTTTGTATGTAAAATGGGTTTATTGTAGGCAGCATATATTTGGGTCTTTTTTATACATTATGACAATCTCTGCCTTTAATTGGGTTATTTAGAACTTATGCATTTTAAGTCATTGAGATGGTTAGTTTTCAATCAACATTCTTGCAATTTTTCTATCCTCTGTTCTTTGCTCCCCTTTTCCTTCATTTTCCTTGTTTTTGGGTTGAATCTTATTCATGATTCCATTTTTATATCTTTTGATGCCTTATTGGACTTTTTTTTGAGTGGGAGGGTTTGCTTGCTTTAGGGATTGTAGTATACATATTTAACTTATTGTGGTCTTTGTTCATACAATATACTGATCCATATGTAGTATCAGAGTCTTACTATGGTATACTTCCATTTCTCAGCCTGTGTGTTATTGCTGTCAAACATCTTATTTCTTCATATATTATAAATCTCACAGTATATCTGGATACATTTTAAAGAGATTTAAAGATGAAAAGAATAATCTTATATATTATTTTATACTTATCCAAATAGTTACACATTTTATGCTCTCCATTCCTTTGTATAGATCCAGTTTTCTGGAATCATTATCCTTTTGGCTGAAGTATACCTTTTCACATTTCTTGTGCTGCAAGTCTGCTGGAGATGCATTCCTTCAGCTAGTGTATGTTTGAGAAAAATCCTTATTTTTCTAAAGGTATTTTCACAAGGTATCAAATTCTAGGTTGCCAGCCTTTTTTTCTTGGTACTCTAAGGTTATAGCTCAAATGTCTTCAAGGCTGTAATGTCACCAGTGTGAAGTCTGCTGTTATTCTTATCCTTGTTCATCTGTACATAATATGGTCTTTTCCATCTGGCTGTTTTGAAGGCTTTGTCTTTATCACTGGCTTTAAATAATTTATAATTTTCCTTGGTGTACTTTCCTTCATGTTTCTCATGCTTAGGGTTCATTGACAGTTTTATATATGTCAGTTTCTCATTTTCTTCAAATTAGGAAAAATTTGGCTCTGAATGATCAAAATTTGGCTATTAGTGACTCTGATTAAACTTACATTAGGTCATTTGGTTTTGTTTCAAAGGCCACTGATACTCTATTCATTGTTAAAAAATAGTTTTTTTACATACTATGTTCCACTATAGACAATTTTTATTGCTATATTTTCTAAGTTTAATAATAATTTCTCCCATAGTGTGTAATCTGCTATTAAAACCACCCAATGTGTGTGTGTGTGTGTGTGTGTGTGTTGTTTAACCTTAAGATAATGTGGTTTTCATCTCTAGAAGTTTGATTTGGGTCTTTTTTATATTCTTCATGTCTCAAGTTAATTC
The DNA here is from genome assembly GCA_004026805.1 of Lasiurus borealis. NCBI lineage: Eukaryota > Metazoa > Chordata > Mammalia > Chiroptera > Vespertilionidae > Lasiurus > Lasiurus borealis. The sequence continues at coordinate 5,384 of PVJN01047310.1, forward strand.
AATATTTCCTCTATCTCCCTGAACATATGGAATACAATTATCATAGCTGATTTAATATAATTGTCTACTAATTATACCATTGTGTCATTTTGGGCTAATTTTATACTGATTGATTATTTTCCAGGACTCTATTTTTCTGTTTCTTTGCAATGCCTGGTAATTTTTGATTGGCTGTTAGATTTTTTGAATTTGAATTTTTGGGGTACAGAATGTTTTTGTTTTTCTATACAAATTCTTGAGCTTTGTTCCAGGTTGCAGTTATTTGAAATAGTTTGATCCTCTTGAGTCTTGCTTTATTATTTCTTGCGGGGGGGTGGAGGAGAACTGAGTCTAGAGCTAACTTTGGCCCATCATGGAGACAAAACCCTCTCTGAGTGCTCTACCCAGTCTCCCACGAATTGTGAGAGTTGTCATTCCGCCCAGTGAGACCAGAAACTTTTCCCTGCCCCTGTGAGCTCAGTGTTATGCCCTCTGCTCCTCTGAGTGGTCCTCTCGTTGGCTCAGTTTGCTCACGTGATATGTCAATTACCACGCAGTTGCAGACTTCAGAGGAAGCACCTGAAAATCCCCAGAGGTCTCATCACAGCTCTCTAGTCTCCAGTGCTCCCTCCTCCCCAAATCCCAGCTCCGTCTCCTCAATGTAGGGAGCAGCCAGGCTCTGCTTTAATTCCCCTTTACTTCTGGGGAGAACTCACATTGCTTGTTTCCTATCCCCGTCCTTTTTCCCCCCGAGAGCCACGGTCTTGAAAATTGTTGTTTCAGATATTTTGCTCAGAGTTTCGTTGTTTCAGGTGGGAGATAAATCCAGCCCCTGATCAATGTCATCTTGGTCAGAAGCAGAATTTCTTTCTAAAGTTAAAAAAAGAAAACCCATCTCTTTGATTACATCTTCATATTTAGGGCACATTTATAATTGTGTATCCTGAATTATTGGATATTTTCCTGACAAGAGACACATTTTCTTTTGACTAGGTGTTGATGAGAAATTAATTGTCCATTTATAATTTTACACATTTAATATTGAACAATTTTTCTAGGACCAGCTAGCTCTGGCTCCATATATTTAACACCTTTTAATTAAAAATCTTTCACTGCCTCTAAGATATATTTATAGCAATTTTAACCTTAGTGTGGCTTCTCTCCGTCGCTGTGCAGAGTGTGGCAGCGTGGTGACAGGTAAAGGCTGACTAGCAAAAGCTTACTTGTACCTGGAGTGACGTCAAACTACACCAACACATTTCACTCAAAATAGTTTCTTATTCCACTTACATGGAGCTGAATCCCCTGCCTGCTGTGGCTGCCACTCCACGGACACCCAACACGGTGTGACCTAGGATAAGTCAGAGTCAAAAGAGCCAGCAGTCTTCGCTGATTGCCGTTAGGAACTTATTTTAGGAAACTTGAGAAAAAAATCTGAACATACTGCTGGGGTCCTTCGGGATTGGGAGAAGCTGAGACAGGATTGGTGCTTGAAGCTTAAGCATCATGGTGCATCTGCCTCTGCCTGGGATGCGTCCTCAGTTCAGGCTCCTAGTGGTCCACGGAATAGAGTCCACTTGACCCTCTGGGCAGACCACGCCCCCTTTTAAAAATACATTTTATTGATTTTTTTTTTACAGAGAGGAAGGGCGAGGGATAGTTAGAAACATCAATGAAAGAGAGACATCCATCAGCTGCCTCCTGCATGCCCCCTACTGGGGATGTGCCGGCAACCAAGGTACATGCCCTTGACGGGAATCGAACCTGGGACCTTTCAGTCCACAGGCCGACGCTCTATCCACTGAACCACACCAGTTTCGGCACATATATTGTTCTTATTACCTGGAATGCCCTCTGCTCTTCCTCACCTGGGGGATCTACCCTTCAGGACCAGGATAAATGTCACTTCCTCTGTGAGACCATTCCTGACAGCAATGCTGCAGCTTGCTCCTGTATCTATTATAGTCAGCACTGGACACATAACATCATGTTTTGTGTTTGTCTCTCCCACCCGCATCTAAAGCCCCTACAGGGCTGTGACTTACTTATTTCTTTGCCCCAGGGCCTAAGTCAGTGAGGGGCACCTAGTAGGAGCTGCTGTATGGGTGTCTGAGTGAATGAAATCTCTGTTTCCCTCCCAGAGGGTGCTGGCTCTTGATGCTTTGAGGTTTATCTTGTTTTGTTTCCCAGCAAAGACAGTATAAGAGGAGCAAGACATCTTTGACGCATAATTAAATGGCAAATGAATAAACAAATAAATAAATGCTGATAGGCTCCTCCTGACCCCTGTTTAACAAATAGTTATGAGCACCTACTATGTGTCTGTCATTGTTCCGGCAATCACCTAATCGTAATTGCTATCATGTGCTGAGTGCTTAGTCTGGAGTCTATTTGCTCATTAAAGGCTCACAGCAGCTCCGTTACATGGTTGCTGTGGTTCCCTTTCCCTGGTTTGGCCCCCATCCGTGTGGGAGGCAGGGACTGTGGCTTCGCTCCATCCGTCGCCACTGGGGAAGTGGCAGAGCCTCCACATGGGGAGGGGACACAGCTCTGCCCCCACCAGCGTCTCTGAAGTGGGACCTGGTGTGGAGAGAATTACGGGAACAGAAACACCAGGGGGCGCTAGCAACTCAGCTTTCAGAAGAAGGATCCACAGCTTCCCACTCTGGCGGCCCTCTCAGCGCTGTGCCTGTCTGTCCCCCAAAGGCCGCGAATCATCCCGCGCCCTCCCGCTCCTGGGGCTGAGGTGGAGGGAGCAGCCGTGGCCACGGCCACAGAGAACCGCAAAGCTCCTGTTCCGACCCCCTTTCCTGCTTGTCCCCCTTTTGTATCCCCAGGCCCCGGGTACAGAGAGAGTACCCGTACCCCTGCCCATGCCAGTCAGTATCCGTCTTTCTGCTCATTTACATGGTCTCTAGACCCATCCGTCTCCCTGTGAACTTCTAGGCACCTGGGGTCCCATCACTCATCGGGGCACCTGCTGCATCCTTCCCGGCGCTGCCCTGAGGTGTCACAGCTGCCCAACCTGTTCCCCCTAAAAGTTTGCCCGTAACATGAGTCGATAAAAATGCTGGCTAGCCGAAACCGGTTTGGCTCAGTGGAAGAAGCATCGGTCTGCAGACTGCGGGGTCCCAGGTTCGATTCCGGTCAAGGGCATGTAGGGCATGTGCCTGGGTTGCAGGCACATCCCCAGTAGGGGAGGTGCAGAGGGCGGCTGATCGATGTCTCTCTCTCGTTGATGCTTCTAACTCTCTATCCCTCTTCTTTCATCTCTATAAAAAAATCAATATATATATTTTTTAAAATGCTGGCTAACCGAAGCTGGTTTGGCTCAGTGGAAGGAGTGTCAGCCTGGGGACTAAAATGTCTCAGGTTCGATTCCGGTCAAGGGCATGTGCCTTTGTTGTGGGCACATCCCCAGTGGGGGGTGTGCGGGAGGCAGTTGATCGATGTTTCTCTTTCTTATCGATGTTTCTAGCTCTCTATTCCTCTCCCTTCCTCTCTGTAAAATAATCAATAAAATATATTTTAAAAAATGCTGGCCAAACGACGGGCAGGCACAGAAGTGGAGTGTGGGGTCACCTTCTCACCATAGCCCAGGGGTCTGCAGAGCTGGCCGGCACCCACACGAAGGAGGTTGAATCCCCCCACAGTTCCGCGCTGTTCTCCCTCCTGCGAGTTGGTGTCCAGCTGCAACTGCAAACTCCAGAAGGGACGGATGAGGAACGAGGGTGTGTGTGGGTGGGAGGGGGGCCGGGGGAGAGAGAGGAGGCACAGGGCAGGGAGCAGAGCTTTCCCAGGCCGAGAATAAGGCCGGCACAGAAAATGAGCGGGAGGCAGATGCCAAGATCCGAGCGAGAGCGGAGGAAAGTGAGCCCTGAATGGGAGCCTTGTGTGTGGCCGGTGGTGTTGACTCACCAGCACGCAGGGGAGGGGAGCCTCGCTGGGGATGAAGAGGGAGCCTGTGCGCTGTGGTCACCGCCCCAAACCACCCCATCACGCCGAGGACAGCCTGTCTGCTCCGAGGTCCAGCAGCCCCGGAAGGCTTTGATTTGGGGGGGAGGGGTAGGGGGAGGGTGGGCACTACAGAAAAGGGTGAAGGTTTGGAGAAGGGAAGGCCCCCTGGGGAGAGCTGTGTGGGCGCCAGGACAGGGAGTGTCTCTCCCACCCAGGCGGGCGTGGCCGGTCAGATGCGGGCTGGGTGCTCCCGGCTGGGTGAGTCCCTGTCCACACCTGAGCCTTGAAAACTGTCTTATGAGTCAGTGCTCCGCCTGGCCTGGGAGCGGACACTCCACCAGCCTCCCCTGCAGCCGGGCCTCGGCTGTCAGACCAGTTCCGAGGTCTGAGCACAGGATGTTTGCGGCACCAAGTCCGGCCTACAGCCCCGGGCCAGTGGGCGGAGGGCAGGGCTGGGATCTGGGGCAGCTCAGGTGAGCGAGATCGGTGCCCAGACATGGCAGAGGCAGGTGAGGGGGAGGAGAGCCCGAGGGAGCGGCCGGGGCTGAGGTGGCAATTCCTGGTCCCGGGGCCACGCTGGGAGGTGCAGGGAGGCCGCAGCGGGAGCAAGGGAGGCAGACGGCGCTCTGCCTGGAGCCTCCGGCCTTTCCGGGCTCATTCTCATCGGCAGCGTGGGAGCTGGGATGAAGTCTCCCAACTTCCTTCTTGCCCCAAACACCCCCTTCCTTTCTCCCCACCCAACTCCTCAGCGTCCTGCTTCTGGTCCAAGTCTCAAAAGCTAGCTGGCTAACCAGTGGCTGCTTCCTTAGGCCTCTGGCTGACAAGCAGCTCACATTCTAGACCCGTGGTCGGCAAACGGAGGCTCGCGAGCCACATGCGGCTCTTTGGCCCCTTGAGTGTGGCTCTCCCACAAAAGACCACGGCCTGGGTGAGTCTGTGTTGAAGAAGTGGCATTAGAGGAAGTTTAAGGTTAAAAAATTCGGCTCTCCCAAGAAATGCAATCGTCGTCCTCCTGTTGATACTTGGCTCTGTGGACTCATGAGTTTGCCGCCCCTTGCTCTAGACTGTCCAGATGTCTTTCTCTAGACTGTCCAGATGTATTTCTCCATGGTTTTGGCTACAGGATGGCCAGTGGGAGGGAGTGGACTTGAAGGCCAGTTGGATAGTTTGAATTCCAGCGGTGCCACTGAGTCATCCCTGCCCTGCTAGGACCCGGGGCCATTTCCTGTGCCCGGGACCCTTCCTTACCCTCTGGGCCAATAGGAACACCCGCCTCTCTCAGGATCTGCAGTGACTAAATGAAGCGACATCAGTAAAATACCTGTTGAGAGTTTGGTACCGAATACCTTGCCCAGAGTGTGTTTGCCCTCCTTTAGACTTGATCATGACCCAAGGAACGGGGAGTCGAGATGGAGACGAGGCAGGAGGTTTACCGGGGACTGAGTGCCCTTGGGATCCACGTGGGGGGCGGGAGGCGAAGAGGGGGAGAGGAAGGTGGCTGCTGGGAGTTTGAAACTGGGAAGACCCTGCAGAGATCCCTTGATTGGGGGCGAGGGGCCAGGTCTTTAGAGTCCACACCAGCCAGTCTTCGGGCATGAACTGCCCACGGAAGGAGCTGTGACCTCGGTCAGGCTGATTGTTCAGTTAAGGGGAGTCCTCCAAGGGGCTCAGGCCGAGCGAAGCTCACTGTCCGTGTCCCCACAGCCAGGCAAACAAAGCCCTCGCTCCCCAAGGTGATCTGGTGCCCCCCACGTTGTTAGTGGGTAAGGCTCTGGTCAAATTAAGTAGGTGGCTCCCCGGGGATCAGGCCAATCTGGTGGGGCACTTCCGGGGCTTTCTCAGAACCAGCTGCTGAGTGGTGGGACAGGACCACGCGGCACTCGGTGTCTCCTCAGCCCCACCTACTGCTCCTGCCAGGGCACTTTCAATAACCCACTGTCCTTCCGTCGTCCCGGTGGGTTTCTGTGTTCGCGTTTTGCTTCTCCCAACTAGATTGTTTAAAGGAGACATTTTAAAACTTGCTTCCCGTAATAGCTACCTTGGTTTCTGTCTTAAATATTCAAGGAAAATCTGTTGCTTGATGGGAATTCTTGGGTAGGTCTAATAATCCACTTCTGGGTGTTTGGGGGGGGGGGTGAGTAGGAGGCGAGTGTGGCGTCTTGCAGGGTTTAAACCTGCTTCAGTCCAAGAATCTGCCCACTTTTCTAGAGCCCAACTTTAATCTGCAGTCAGAACGGACCCCTTCTGTCCTCCCCACCCCCACCCTCCGGCCTTCCCCCTACCTGAGGGCCTGGGATCAGGGAAACACCAGGAATGGGAAGAGCAAAGCCCTGGGGTCAAGTCCAGACCCTCCCCTGGTCCTCAATGACCTCACGGCACCCCTGTGAGGTTTCGTCAGGCAACGTGCGTGTGAAATCACCAGCCCGGCTGGGAACCCAACGAGACACTCTTGATTCTGAAATGCCTTCTGGCAAACTGGACTCAGGAGCTGAAGACATCTCTTTAGGTCAAAGGCAAGAACCGGTTTTTGAGTGATGGTGAGGGCTATGAGGCACCGTTTCCCAGGAGATGACCCACATCCGCTGGCCCCCAGGCCCAGCCCCGGGAATCGGCGTATTTAGCAGGCTCCCGGGTTATATGGAAGCACAAGGAAGTTTGAGAACCACTACCCTTTCTCCTCTGCGTTTACCGATGAATCGGCCATTGATATGCCAGCACATGGCTGGATCTAGGTTCTCAAATGTTCTCGAGTAGTTGTATAGCAATGACATTAAAATGACTCCTTGCCTACCTCATGGGTAGGAATACACAGCCAGCGTTTCAAAAGACATTTGAAATTTTGTTTCAGGTACTAAGCACCAGAATCGCTCTTTATAAATCACACACACACACACACACACACACACACAAACACAGCATTGCTGACAGGCTGTTATGGGAAACCAGATATGCCCAGTGTTTGTTGAATGATCATTAATTGGCTTAAATGCTGGAAACTTCAGATGTGTAAACATCCACGCTATTTGAACATCGTTTATACATCAAGGGACTCTCAAGTGCTTTTGTCTGGCTACGACTCGCATTTACTAACAACAGCCCTGGACCAGGACACAAGGGTGCGTCAGTCACGCGTAAAGTGAGAAAAGCAGGGCGAGATCAGGGTTCTGACATTAGGGCACGGATCATGGATGGCGTCAGGGTCTGGATCCTGTGAAATCATCCACCAAATGTGTATATATCCATTTTTTTTCTGGGGATAGAGTCGAGCTTTTCTTAGATGCTCAAAAAGGTTCAGAATGTCCAAAGGGTTTAACCATTACAGATACTGGGAAGGCTTTCTCCAACTCTACAGTCCTAAAGAAACCCATGTCCCAGCTCCTTCTGGGGTCCGACGGGATGGGTCCCTGACTTCCTTTGGCTTTTGAAAGCCGTGAATGCATGCCCCCGCTACACCACTTGCTTCTTCCCGGAACAAAACAGGCCCCCGTAGGGCAGCATTCTTCACTTCGGACAAACAAGACCGCTTTCCCCAAGACAGTCCGATTGAACTTGCTTTAATGCAGTCTGCTATAAAAATGGATGAAGATTTCTGCCGGTGCCTTGGCTTTACAAATGTTAGTGACCGGTTAATGCCTGTGTTAGGGGTTGCACATCATTATAACCTGCTGACCAGTAACACAGCTCCTGCAGCCTGGGTTAAATAGCAAAACTGTGAGTCATGGACCTTTCACTTAGCACACACGGTCTACGGCAAACTTAAATACTACCCTATCACACCTAACTGGATTATTGGATCCATCGCAGTATTGTGCTTTTTATCTCAGAAGATAGGCAACTAGCAAAAATACACATTTCTTTTTCATTTTCCCCACCCCCATAGTACGCTGTCAGAGAAATACATTATTCAGTGCACTTCCTAAGAAATAAACTCCCCCCATAATATCTCTCTCTATACATCTATGCCAAGAGAAAGGAAGAGCACAATGCAACCTTTAAGATTACCATTTAAAGCGAGAGAGGTAATAATACTCTGGGACTACGGCCCCTCAATTTACAAAGTTCAGCTATTTTATCATCAGCATCATTGGGCTACGCTGGGAATAAAGCTCAGTGCGCGGTTGCTTTGGGAAGTTTTAAGAGACTCCCTTCCTCACTGGCAGACTCTCTGGGGGCATTAACAGTTTTTAATTGTCAACTATTGGCCTTTATCAAACCGTATGGAGACACCCATGGGCTCCCCTGTGAGTTACACATTCATTTCCATCACCTGCCCATCAACTCCTACTGGATTCAGAGGAAACAGACTTAAATGTCAGCAGGTCCGGGGCTGATGGGAGAGGTCGGCAAGAATGGCTGTGAGGACACCATCCCTGGACCCCATGTTCTGTGATGCCTATCCCTGTGGTCACAAAATCAGGCCACCACGTCGGAGTTGGGCTGTGGGCAGTCTCGTCTGGAAGAGGGAGATGCTCATTATACTCGACGGACTTCATCTCCTTTAGAGCCTGCAGGTTGGCAAGTCTGGAAGCTTCTGTCCTCACACACCTGCCATGATGGAAATAATTTAAATTTCTAGAACGAAAGGGATTGCAACCCGGAAGCTGTGGCTAAATCCAGCTGCAGGAGTGTTTAATTAACTAGCAGTGCTTACACTGATATTTAAAATGAGGGTGTTTCTCATGGAAGTTTGGGTTTTATAAAATGCGAGGAGCTGGTAATGCTGGCCCAGCATTCTTGCAATGGTAACATGCTGCTGGACCAACAGGGGGGACCTGTATGTGGGGTTCCTCCTGCTCCCGCAGCCTCCCGCCACAGGGCCGAGTGACCACCTCACGCATTTACCCAGCCCGTTCAGTTTTGTGACACTAGGGCTAGTATGGCGCTGCCTTTTAAAAAAAAACACATTTTTATTGATTTCAGAGAGGAAGGGAGGAGAGTTAGAAACATCAATGATGAGAGAGGCTCATTGATGGGCTGCCTTCTACATGCCCCTTACTGGGCATTGAGCCCACACCCGGGCCTGTGCCCTGGACTGGAATCAAACCTGGGACCCTTCAGTCCGCAGGCCAACACTCCGTCCCCTGAGCCAAACCGGCTAGGGCTGGCTCTGCCTGTTTATGAATCTGAAGCCCTGACTTCCTGTGGAATTTCCCCGCCTCCTTGTGGGCACCATTGCTCTTCTGATTGACTGGGTTCCAGACCCATCGGTTGCTTTGGTAGGTAATCTTAACGTGCATTTCTGCTCCTCCTTTACGCGATATTGCAAACTCCAAAGATATAATCACACGAATATGTATGTGTTAAACACGAAAAGGGATGTGTGTCTATACAGATAGGAGATACTTCCATTTAGGCAAAGGTTAATTTGGTTCCACCGACAGACACCAAGTGCTGGCAGCCTGGAGAATAGGAGTAACAGCTTGGTAAAACCTCTATATAATTTGGATTTATATTACAAAGAGCGAATTTTAAATTATTGCTTTTTGATTACAGAATAAAGACCTCATTCTGTGGCAAAATGTTTACACAGAATGAGCGGCCAGTTCCTATTCAAGTAATAGCGACCGGAATCAGACGTTCCTTACAAACAGTAGATGCCTGAAGACATTTTTTTTTTTTGAATGGAGATGTGATTTCACTCTCTTCCAGAATGTGTGCGGGACACTGGGGGTGACAATCTGTCAAGAGTACAGAGAAATGAGCACCCCCATGACTTAATGCTGAGGAGGGCTTCTCAGGGGCTCTTTAAAAAGCTGCGGCTGGTGGTGAGTCCACACTCAGCTGAGGATCCCCACTCTACTCACGCAGCGGGTAGTATCAAAAACCAGAAAAAGAGGAGTAAAAGCAGTGCTCGTTTTGAACATTCAGGGTTCACAGAGGATCGCATTTTCTGCAATGAAACGAGCCGTTGCGTGTTTTTTGCCGCAGAATCACATTCATGTGGCAGTCTCGGTTCAGGCACTTTGAAAACGTGTTCATCTGGAATAAAAATCGGCACGAACCACCTCCGCATAATTCAAAACGGGTGTCGAGTGATTCTAGGCCTAAAACAGCCAGCCAGTCACCACCTGCTCCTCGCTCAGTCCCTCTCCATCGCACCACCACGGTGACGGCTGTGCTTGGGACGCCTGCTAGCTTTGTAGTACAAAGAGGCGAGACATAGAAACCCCAACTACGCAAGTCTCTACTTAAAAAAAGTACAAAAGAGTGAAATACACTAAATGTATTATACAGATGGTTCCAGCTACTAGCAAAAATAAATAACACGATCTGACTCGACGGTCTGACTCCGAGCTCTTGGACAAGATCTGATGATGGAATGTCAGCGGCGCCGACCCCTCGGGGACTAGCTGCTGGGAGGCAGGAGTAGCTCAACGTCCTTGCCGTTGGCCACGGCGGCGCTGGAAGAGCAGCTGCCGGCCAGGTCCTCGGCGGCGGCCCCGGCGGACACCTGGGAGTGGGTTTTGGTCAGCGGAGCGGCCGCGGAGGGAGAAGGAGTGAGGCCAGGTTTTTTTGGGGGGATGGGTGGCGGGTTTCCTCTCTCGGCCCGGGGGATGGTGGGGGACTTGATCCCCGGAGACAGGGGACTCAGAGGGCTGGACACTTTGCCTGGCGTGGGCGAGTGGCTGGTGTCGCCCCTGGGGTTGGCAGCGCTGGCCAGGGTGCGGTAGTCTGTGCCGAAGGGAGAGCTGTTGGGCGAGACGGGCTTGATGGGCCCCTGCTGGCTGGTGAATCGGGAGAGCACCTGA
>PVJN01047311.1:0-16065 GCA_004026805.1 Lasiurus borealis
GACCTGAGGTGTGGATCCAAATGTGTGCGCTCGCTTCCTCTGTGGACGGCTGTGATCCCCGGGAGGCCCTGCCTGTGTTTTGGTGAGCGTGTAGGGCTGAGTGCTGGTTTGGAGGGTGTTGACATGTAGTGCAGGAAGACCCAGGGTGATGGTGATCACAGGTTTGTAATTTGGTGTTTGCTGAAATGTAACCCGTTTTCTTTTTACCCATTTGAATTCCGGGTTTTTTCCTACTGGCCAATTTAGAAGGATTATCTGTATAGGCATAGGATAGTGCTCGGCAAACTCATTAGTCAACAGAGCCAAATATCAACAATATAATTGAAATTTCTTTTGAGAGCCAAAAACCGACTTCTGCCCATGGGCCACTAAATTTCTTCCTTTCTTTCTTTCTTTCTTCCTTTCTTTCTTTCTTTCTTTCTTTCTTCCTTCCTTCCTTCCTTCCTTCCTTCCTTCCTTCCTTTCTTTCTTTCTTTCTTACTTTCCTTCTTTCTTTAATTAAATCTTTATTATTCAGATTATTACATTTGTTTCTCTTTTTCCCCTCCATAGCTCCCCTCCACCGGGCTCCCACCCCTCCCTCTGCCCTAATTCCCTCCCATTGACCTCATCCATAGGTGTATGATTTTTGTCCAGTCTCTCCCTGTACACCCCTCACCCCTTTCCCCCTGAGAATTATCAGTCCACTCCCTTTCTGTGCTCCTGATTCTATTATATTCACCAGTCTATTCTATTGATCAAACTTTTAATTCACTTAATTTTTAGATTCACTTGTTGATAGATATGTATTTGTTGGTCATAATTTTTTGGCTTTTACCTTTTTCTTCTAAAAGAGTACCCTTCAGCATTTCATATAATACTGGTTTGGAGTTGATGAACTAACTCCTTTAGCTTTTTCTTCTCTGTGAAGCTCTTTATCTGCCCTTCAATTCTGAATGATAGCTTTGCTGGATAGAATATTCTTGGTTGTAGGTTCTTACTACTCATCACGTTGAATATTTCTTGCCATTCCCATCTGGCCTGTATCGTTTCTGTTGAGAAATCAGCTGACAGTTGTATGGGTGCTCCCTTGTAGGTAATGAACTGTTTTTCTCTTGCTGCTTTTAATATTCTCTCTTTGTCTTTTGCTCTTGGTATTTTAATTATGATGTGTCTTGGTGTAGTCCTCTTTGGATTCCTTTTTTATGGGGTTCTGTGTGCTTCCTAGACTTGAAAGTCTATTTCTTTTACCAGATGTGGGAAGTTTTCAGTCATTATTTCTTTAAATAGGTTTTCAGTATCTTGCTCTCTCTCTTCTTCTGGCACCCCCACAATTCTGACGTTGGTACGCTTGAAGCTGTCCCAGAGGCTTCTTACGTTATCTTCACAGTTTTGGATTCTTTTTTCTTCTTGCTTTTCCTGTTGAGTGTTTTCTGATTCTTTATATTTTAAGTTTTTTACTTGATTCCTACCTTCCCCTAGTCTGATGTTAGATCTCTGTATAATATTCTTTATTTCAGTCAGTGTATGTTTAATTTCTAGTTGGTCCTTTTCCATTTCTAGTAGGTTCTTTTTCATCTCCTCTTGGGTCTCACTAACTTTATCCAACTTTTCTAGGATATTCTTAAAAAACATAAGTGTGGTTTTGAACTCTATATCCAGTCATTTGTTTTCCTCCATTTCTTTTGTTTGTGATCCCTTCCCTTGTCTCAGCATTTTCACTATGCTGGGAGAACTTCTATATTGGATTCAGCCTTATGATGCCAGATTTGCAAAACTACAAAAGCCTCTCTGTTGAGCTTAGGATGGGTGGAGTCTCAGGGCTTAAGGGACAGCCTTGCCTTCCAGTCGGCCCTGCCTCCATGGCCCCTGAGTCTCATGTGACTGGGCAGTCGCTGGAGCGGTCCCAGTCTCTCTTGCAATGCCTCTAGACCGCTGCCTTTCCGGCTCCCCTGTGCTACAGGACCATATGAGTCTGGGTCCCCAGGGTTTCGCCCAAAACTGGGGTTTAGTGGAGTTAGAAGTGACACAGTTGGGAGGGTCTGTCTCCTGGCCACTCATGAAAGCCAGCAGCACAATCAGCTGTCGGTCCTCTGCGCACAGTGCCATGCGCACCACCAGACTTCTGATCTTTTTCGACTCCCCTAAATTTCCGTGTACTTCTCCCTTTTCACAGTCCAAACTCCCCCCATATGAGTTTCAGCTGGATCTGGCCACGAAGTTACAATTGCACTGTATGTTCACGTCCACACGTAGTATTTTGTGGAAGAGCACCCTCAAGAGGCCAAAGAGTCACATGTGGCTTGCAAGCTGCCATTTGCCAACCACTGGCATAGGGCAATGTTAGGAAAACTGCAGGTTTCATTTGCTTCGGTGTATTATCTGTGTTTAATATTTGGGGAATGTAGACAGATCATTGTGTAGTTGGGGCAGGTTGTAATGTTATGTGTATTTCTTTTTGTGATCTTCAGCAGTTGTCTATGCCTGTTTCAGTTTGCAGAGGACAAGACTGAATATTTTTAGGACTGGTGGGTGGTGTATATGCAGGTGTGCAGTAGTGTTTGTACGATTTGGTGTGGTGTGTGTGGTTGTATTCTGCAAGATGGAAGAGTTAATTCTTCATGGGAATTTGGGAGTGTGGGGTTATATATATGCAGGTAGTGTGGCATGAAGTGTAGTTGAGACATAAGTACAGGGAGATAGGTTTGCATATTTGCAGTGTAGTGGGTGTTCATGAGTCTCTTTGGGGCTTGTGGAGAGTGTGTCTTCCACGGCTATGGCCATTGGGAAGGATATTTGTTGGAGCTACGTTTGTACTTTTCTGTAGGGGGCTCTAAATCTTACATATCTTCGGTATCGAGTATGTTGTATCTGACAGAGAGAGGGTCTCTGAGCTTATACAGGGGATGGGATGATTGTCTATATGTATCAGAGGTGTGTGAAAATGGTTATTAGTATTTGTGGATGTGAGAGCTGACTCAGTAGATAGGGGTAATTTGGTATTTGGATGTTTCATATGTTGTTTTCTGGAGATATTGCTACATGTCTTGCCCATGTATACTGGTTTGTGCTTATATCTATCACCAGATGCATGAATTATCACTTTGTTCAGGGGTTCTTAGGTGTACCTAAAGTGTATTTCTTTGGAGAATACTAAAGTGTTTCTACCTGTACTTGTAGTAATTAGCAAGCAGTGGTCTGTATATTCAGAGTGATGCTAGAGAAAAAAATGTATATAGTGTGCTTTCATTACATATTGCATGAGATTGTATTCTGGAGAGGTGGCATAAAATATAGTGTTTGAGGGGTCTATATATTCAGGAGTTGAGAATATTTGCAAGTGTGTGTGTTTCCATAGGTGTGTGAGAATTGTGTGTGCACATTAGTGAGAGTTAAGGGATTGTCAATGCTTTTGTGTTTTGCATGTATCTCTCTGAGTGTATATTCATGAGTGGTTTGAGGTCGGTGTATTTGGGATTTGTAAGTGTGTTAGGAGGCTTAGAGTCTTCTTTGCATATGTTCCATAATGTGATGTTGCAGAATTTGTTGGTGTTTCTTGCATGTTTCCTCTCAATGTGTGTGAGGTGGACTTACATGTATTTGATAAGTAGAGGTTGTTTGTGACTGGGTATGTATTTAAGTTCCTGGAGCTTATGGAGAGCCTGTGTATTCTAGGGAGTGTGAGAATTCACTTTTTTATATTCCTTTATTGATTCAGGTATTAGATATGTGTCCTTATTCCCCCTTTATGACCCGCACCTCCCACTCATGCCCCACACCCCTGTTGTATAAGTCCTTTGGTTGATATCTCCCTTTAATCCCCATCATCCTCTACCTTCCCTGAGGTTTGATGTTCTGATTGATGTTTCTCTGTCTCTGGATCTATTTCTGTTCATCAGTTTATATTGTTCATTATATTCCACAAATGAGTGAGATCATGTGATATTTATCTTTCTCTTCCTGGCTTATTTCACTTAATATAATGCTCTCCAGGTCCATCCATGTTGTTTCAAATGGTAAGAACTCTTTTAACCACAGCAGAGTATTCCATTGAGAAGATATGTCACAGTTTTTTAATCCACTCATCTGCTAATGGGCACTTAGGCTGTTTCCAAATATTAGCTATGGTGAATTGTGCTGCTATGAACATAGGGGTGCATATATCCTTTCTAATTTGTGTTTCTAGGTTCTTGGGATATATTCCTAGAAGTGGGATCACTGAGACAAAAGGGAGTTCCATTTTTAGTTTTTTGAGGAAACTCCATACTGTTCTCCATACTGGCTGCAACCGTCTGTATTCCCACCAGCAGTGCGTGAGGGTTCCTTTTTCCCCACATCCTCGCCAGCGCTTGTCATTTGTGGATTTGTTGATAATCGCCATTCTGACAGGTGTGAGATGGTATCACATTGTTGTTTTGATTTGCATCTCTCTGATGATTAGTGACTTTGAGCAGGTTTTCATATGTCTCTTGGCCTTCCTTCTGTCTTCTTTTGAAAAGTGTCTATTTAGATAAGTTGCCCATTTTTTTTATTGGATTGTTTATTTTCTTTTTGTTAAGCTCTATGAGTTTCCTGTAAATGTTGGAGATTAAACCCTTATCGTTCATATCATTGGCAAATATGTTCTCCCATGCAGTGGGTCTTTCTTGTTGTTTTGATGGTTACCTTTGCTGTGCAAAAGCTATTTATTTTGATGTGGTCCCATTTATTTATTTTCTCTTTAGTTTCCATTGCCCTAGGAGCAGTATCAGTGAAGAAATTCCTTCAGCATATGTCTGAGATTTTGCGGCCTGTGGATTCCTCCAGTATTTTTATGGTTTCCCATCTTATGTTTAAGTCCTATATCCATTTTGAGTTTATTTTTGTGTATGGTGCAAGTTGATGGTCTAGTTGCATTTTTTGCAGGTATCTGTCCAATGTTTCCAGCACTATTTATTGAAGAGACTATCTTGACTCCATTGTGTGTTCATGACTCCTTTGTCAAATATTCATTGAGCATAGGGGTTTGGGTCGATTTCTGGGTTCTCTATCCCATTGATCTATATGTCTGTTCTTGTACCAGTACCAGGCAGTCTTTTTTTAAATATATTTTATTGATTTTTTTACAGAGAGGAAGGGAGAGGGATAGAGAGTCAGAAACATTAATGAGAGAGAAACATCGATCAGCCGCCTCCCTCACGCCTTCCACTGGGGATGTGCCCGCAACCAGGTTACATGCTCTTGACCGGAATCGAACCTGGGACCTTTCAGTCTGCAAGCCGATGCTTATCCACTGAGCCAAACCGGTTTCAGCTACCAGGCAGTTTTGAGAACAGTGTCTTTGTAATACAGTTTGATATCTGGTATTGAGATCCCACCTACTTTGTTCTTCTTTCTCAGGATTGCTGTAGCTATTTGAGTTCCAGATGAATTTTTGGAAAGTTCTTTCTAGGTCTGTGAAATATGCCATTGGTATTTTAATGGGAAGTGCATTGAATTTATAGATTGCTTTGGGTACTGTGGACATTTTGATGATGTTGATTCTACCAATCCACGAACATAGTATATTCTTCCATCTGTTTATGTCTTTTTTCAGTGTCCTGTAGTTTTCTGCATATAGGTCTTTTACATCCTTAGTTAAGTTTATTCCTAGGTATCTTTTTTTGGTGCGATGGTAAGTAGGATTGCTTTTTTAGTCTCTCTTTCTGTAAGTTCATTATTGGTGTATAGAAATGCCATAGATTTCTTGGCGTTAATTTTATGTCTTATTACCATGCCAAATTCATTTATTAAATCTAATAATTTTTTGATGGAGTCTTTAGGGTTTTCTATGTACAGTATCTGTCGTCTGTGAATAAGGACAGTTTTACTTCTTCTTTTCCAATTTGGATGCCTTTTATTTTTTCTTCTTGTCTGATTGCAATGGCTAGTACTTCCAGTATTGTGTTGAACAGAAGTGGTGAGAGTGGGCATCCCCATCTTTTTCCTGTTCTTAGGAGAAATGGTTTTAGTTTCTGTGATTTAGTATGATATTAGCTGTGGATTTGTCATATATGGCTTTTATTATGTTGAATTATGATCCTTCTATTCCCACTTTGCTGAGAGTTTTTGTCAAGAAAACTTGTTAAATGTTGTCAAGTGCTTTTTTCTGCATCAATTGATATGACTGTGATTTTTATCTCTCAATTTGTTTATGTGATGTATCACATTTATTATTTGCAAATATTGTACCATCCTTGCATTCCTGGGATAAACCCTACTTGGTCATGGTGTATGATCTTTCTGATGTACTGCTGGATTAGATTTGCTAGAATTTTGTTGGGGATTTTGTCATCTATGTTCATGAGGGATATTAACCTGTAATTTTCTTTCATTGTGTTACCTTTATCTGGTTTTGGTATTAGGATAGATTTTAGTTCTTCCTTAAATGTTTGGTAAAACTGCCCCGTGAAGTCATCTGGCTCCAGGCTTTTGTTTGCTGGAACCTTTTTGATGGCTGCTTCAATTTCTTCCATAATTATTAGCCTATTGAGATTTCTAGAATCTTCCTGAGTAAATTTTGGAAGGTTGTATTTTTCTAGGAATGTGTCCATTTCCTTCAGGTTGTCTAGTTTGTTAGAATAAAGTTGTTCATAGTATTTTTTAAATAATCGTTTGTATTTCTGTGGGGTCTGTTGTTATTTCTCCTTTTTCATTTCTGACTTTGTTTATTTGGGTCCTCTCTCTTTGCTTCTTGGTGATCCTGGCTAGAGGTCCATCAATCTTGTTTGTACATTCAAAGAACCAGCTCTTGGTTTTGTTGATCTTTTGTATTTTCTTTTGGTCTCTATGTCATGTATTTCTGCTCTAATCTTTATTATTTCCTTCCTTCTGCTCACTGTGGGCTTTTCTTGTTGCACTCTTTCTAATTCTTTGAGTTGTTGAGTTGGATGATATATTACCATTTTTTCTTTTTTCTTTTTTTTGAGGTAGGCCTTGAGAGCTATGAACTTCCCTCTCAGGACTGCTTTCATTGTATCACCTAGCAGTTGCATTGTTGTGTTTTTATTGTCATTAGTCTCCATGATGTTTTTAATTTCTTCTTTGAGCTCCTTGATAACCCAATCATTGTTTAATAGCATGTTATTCAGCTTCCAAGTGTTTGAATTTTTTGGAATGTTTTTATTGTAGTTTATTTCTAATATTATACCATTGTGGTCTGAGAAAATGCTTGATATGATTTCAATCATTTTGAACTTAGGGAGACTTTGTTTGTGACCCAATATGTGGTCTATTTTAGAAAATGTCCCATGTGCACTTGAGAAGAACGTATATTCCATGGCTTTGGGGTGAAATGCTCTGAAGATGTCAATTAGGTTGATCTGATCTAATGAGTCATTTAGAATTGCTGTTTCTTTGCTGATTTTTTAGAAGATTTATCCAGTGATGTCAGTGGTATATTGAAGTCCCATACAGTGATGGTATTGTTGTTGATCTCTCCCTTGATATCTTCCAGGAGGTTTTTTATGTATTCGTGTGCTCCTGTATTGGGTGCATATGTTTATCAGAATTATGTCCTCTTGTTGTATCAATCCCTTTATTATTATGAAGTTGCCTTTCTTATTTCTGGTTATGGCCTTTACTTTGAGGTGTATTTTGTCAGATATAAGTACTGCTACCCCCAATTTTTTTTCATTTCCATTTGCCTGAAAGATTTTTCCATCATTTCACTTTCAGTCTGTGTGAGTCCCTTTTTCTGAGGTAGGTCTCTTTGTAAACAGCATATATATGGTTTATGTTTTTTAATCCATTCAGCCACCCGATGTCTTTTGCTTGGAGCATTTAGTCTATTTACATTTAATGTTATTATTGATAGGTACTTATTTGTAGCCATTTTCATTTTTTGTTCCTTTTTACCTTTTGATTTCATTTTTTTACACCAGTCCCTTTAGCATTCTTGCATTGCTGGCTTGGTAGTGATAAACCCCCTTAGTATTTTTTTTTTCTGTGAAGCTCCTTATTTCCCCTTCAATTTTGAATGATAACCTCACTGGATAGAGTATTCTTGGATTCAATTTCTTGGTTTGCATTCAATTCCTTTGTAAATTTCCTTCCATTCTTTTCTGGCATGACATGTTTCTGTTGAGAATTCATTTGATAATCTAAAGGAAGATCCCTTGTATGTAACTTTCTGTTTCTCTCTTGCAGACTTTAAGATTCTTTCTTTGTAATGAATATTTGCCATCATAATTATGATGTGTCTTGGTGTGGGTCTTTTCGGGTTCATCCTGTTTGGGACACTCTGCTTGTGTGAATTTTTTCTTCACCACAACAGGGAAGTTTTCTGACATTATTTCTTCAAATAGGTCTTCTAACTGTTGTTCCTCTTCCTGTTGTTCTGGCACCCCTATTATTCTTATGTTGCTTTGTTTCATGTTTTCCCACACCTCTCTTAGGCTCTTCCTGTCTTTTAAATTTTTTCTCCAACTGCAATTCAGTTTGGCTGTGTTTTGCTTCTCTGTATTCTAATTTGCTAATTCAGTCCTCCACTTCTCCTAGTCTACTGTTGAAACTTTCCATGGTGTTTTTTATTGTAGCTATATTGCTCTTCATTTCTTCTTGATTCTTACGTAAGTTGTTGATTTTTTTTCACCCATTTCTTCTTGATTCTTACATAAGGTGTTTTTTTTTTTTTTCTTCCATCCAGTTTATGAACTCTCTGACTCTTATTCTGAATTCTTTTTCTGACATATTGCATGCCTCTGTTTCACTTACCTGCTTTTCTGGTGATTCTTCCTTTTCTTTCCATTGGGGGTATCTTTGTCTACCCATTTTTGGTCTCACCAACTGATCTAGATGTCGAATTCTGCAAGGGCTGCTCTTTGAGTGGCAGTGGTTTCTCTAGTTTTGGTTGCTCGGGTGGTCACAGTAGCAGCTGCTTCTCAGTTGGCAGCAGCTCCTCTGGTGGGTGTTGTTTGCAGCAGTTGTGCCTCCTCTGGCTGGTTAAGGAGGCTGCTCTTATACCTGCTGTTCCTTGGATAGGGGTGGGCTGGTTATGAGGTTGTTGCTCCTTGGATGGGGATGGGTTGCTCGTGTCCGCTGCTCCATGGACGAGAGCCAGCTGCTCACGTAGCTACTGCTCCTCAGACAGGGCAGACTGCTCACGTGGCTGCTGTTCTTTAGATGGGGGCTGGCTGCATGCTGCTGCTGTTCCTCTGATGGGATGGGCCACTCAAGATGCCACCACTCCTTGGAGAGGGGAAGGTTGCTTATAGAGCTGCTGCTCCTCATACAGGTGTGGGTTGCTCATGCAGCTGCTTCTCCTCAGAAAGAGGGCAGTCTGTTCATGTGGCTGCTGCTCCTCACGTGGGAATGAGTTGCTCATGAGGTTGCTGCTCCTAGGACAGGGATGGGGCATTCACCCAGCTTCTTCTCATTGGGCAGGTGCAGGGTCCTTGTGGGTGCTGCTCCTTGGATGTGGGCAGTCTGCTTATGTGACTGCTGTTCCTCAGATGTGTGGAGACTGCTGGTATGGCTGCTGCTCCTCAGATGTGGGCAGGCTGCTCACACAGATGCTGTTCCTCAGATGTGGGCAGGTGGCTCGTGCATCTGTTGCGCCTCAGAAGGGGGTGGGCTGCTCACATAGATTCTGCTCCTTATATGGGGTCAGGCGGCTCACACAACTGCTACTCCTCAAATGGGGGCTGCTCCTTGCAAGGGGACTGGCTGCTCATGCAGCACAGCTGCTGCTCTTCAGACAGGTGCAGGGTGTTGGCTGCACCCAGCTGCTGCTACTCAGTAGTGGGTGGGCTGCTCAAGTGGTGCTGCTCCTCAGATGGGGGAACTGGCTGCTCACACAGCTGCAGTTCCTTGGACAGGAGCAGGCCATGTGAAGGCCTCTGGCAGGTTGCTTTGCGGGGTTGCTGCTCCTTGGATAGGAGCAGGCTGCTCTGAGAGTTCACTTTGCATGTTTGAAAAGAAAGAGACTGTCTAGGTGCGTGCGCGCGCGCGCGCGCGCGTGTGTGTGTGTGTGTGTGTGTGTGTGTGTGTGGTTTCAGGAATCATGGAGTATGTGTATATTAGGGCCGTGGGGTTACATATGGTTATTTTTGGGGGTGACACACAAGACAGTTTTGTACATAGTATTTTTAGAAAGCATGAAGTATTCAGTATTCGGGGTAGTATGTTGGCTGCCCATATTTGTATACAGGCATATGTTTTGTGTGTGTGTGTATGATTATAGGTGTAGAATGTGAATATTCAAGATGATTAGGGTTTTGTTGGTAACAATTTTGGTACTAAGAGGTAGTCTCTCTGTATTTCAGGGAAAGTGAGTGTAGAAATATACAAGTGTGTTAATATATATATAAATTTTGTTAATATATCTGGGTGGGAATGGAGTTTCCTACTCAGGATGTAAGTGCATTGTATGCACATAATCATATGACAGAGGATGGGGAGCACTGGAACTGGCTCATACTAGCTTGAGATAGTTGATGGTGCATATCTCTCTGTGTTGTTCATGGGTAGTTTAAATTGGTCATGTTGGGAATATTTACCAGCTACTCACCACAAATAAAATCTTTCCTGCATACTCCTGAGAGTGATCAGCATTCACCAGCACCCCACTTGTGTGTGTGTATGTCTGGATGCATGTGTATGTGAAGCAAGAATATTAGTGGGCATATGCATGTGAGGCTTTCTGTGAATTACAAAGGAGGATTCTGGGGCTGTGGGCCCGCCTATATGTGCATGGACTGGGTCATTCTGAATCATTGCATTGCTCTTAATCAGGTTGGTCCATTCTTTAGGGCCAAAGAATCCCATAGGTGTTGGTGATTTCTGGCCCCTCTTCTTACAGATGGATTGAGGGTGTCTATCCTTTAGTTAGGTGACATTGCTTTATTCTTTAGCATTTGTAGCCATTGGGGGCCCTTGATGGGTGGACCTGGTAGACAGATAGCCATGCAGGACAGAACCTTCACAGGTGTACTGCTGGCCTGACAGGGTGCAGTCAGAATGATGGGGGTGCTTCCTGGACAGCAGATCGGATGGTGAAGTGTTACCATTGGCAAACTCCCTAAGAATCAGCTGGGCAGGTACTGGTGTTACTAACTCTTCTGAAATAAGGTGGGCGGGCAAGGACAACTTTCACATGGGATCCAGGTGGTGAGTAGTGTTTCGTATCAGGCTGGTCAGTGATGTCACTACTTCTTAACCCACTTATCTCAATGGAAACCTCAACCCTTTTAGATAAGAAGAAAAGAGGGTCATAGAGATGACCACTTTAGTGATGTGACAGGGATGGAGGTGAAGAGACTTTGTCCTTAGGATGGCTAGGGGCTGACACCTGGAGAGATGGGGAGTCGCAATCTGAGGACATACATGACTCTGAGATTTAGACATGCTCTCCTTTCTTTTCTGAAGGCTCAAGATGATTCTAGCACTGAGATAAATCTCAACCTCATGTTTCACAGATAGGATGACATGACCATTTTTTCTCTATGCTATGTTGATCTGCAAACCATCAAAGGGAACCACATGATGAGTGTAGTTGACCCCACAGCTACCTCCTGCCTCTCTTAATCCCTCCCAAAAATTTATTGGGTCTTCCTTCTTATGGTGAGTCTGCTTCTGGTCTTTTCTCTTCCATGGTGAATCCTCCTGCCAACAGAATGTACCCTTCACTTGCTTAAATGCCCCAGTAACTTCTTGTCTGAGTATAAGCAGATTCCTAGTACCTCTCACTGCCTTCTTCCCAACCTAGCCCCAATAAAATGACAGTGTGTTGTACTGATCATATTGTGGGTTGTTGCCAGAATGGAGCCAGGTCTAGTTTTATATTTTAAAACATTAATCTATATATATATAAAAGCCCAAGTGACTGTTCAACTGTTCGACTGGTAGCTATGATGTGCACTGACCACCATAGGGCAAACACCGTACAAGCATGGAAACACGGAACTGACTAATGAATCTCAGAGGGAAGAGGGGGGAGGGGATTTGTGCACCAGTGGGGTCCCTTGGCCTGGCCTGCGGGAATCAGGCTGAATCTGTGCACCCGGCTTCCATTCTCCAAGGGTTCCCAGATTGCGAGAGGACACAGTCTAGGCAAAGGAACCCCATCAGTGCACAAATCAGTGCACTAGACCTCTAGTATTTAAATAAACATGTAATATAATGTATACTAGTTATAAGGTAGATGTTCTTGGGATTGTTTGTTGAAACTTTTTTTGCTTTTGTTCTGAAATGGGAAGGCATGGCTCTGAGTTTTAGGGTAAGGAACAGGAGTACCTTGGTATCTTGAATCAGCACTGAAGACCCCCACCAGATGTAATTAATGCAAAATGATAGAATGGCTGGGCTTGGACAGAGGTGGTCTAGGGTTCAGGATCTACAAAAGGGGCCACACACAAATGAAAACACTAGACATGAAATATGAATTTAGAAGGCATGGAGACCAGGTGGAAATCTCTTTCTAGTGGAGAAGGTCACTGAAACCCTGAACCTGTCAGCTTTTATTCACTTGAACACCCATTTGCCCTTTAGGAATGCATACAGGCATATTAGGGAACTGCTTTCAGCCATTGAGCCCATAGCAGGGCAACATTATGCTGATTTTCAGCCTTGCTGAATATCAAAGTCCATTGGCCTTCCACTGGGTCTTTTTGCATTTATATGCTAATTACTGTTGGTTTTAGCCTCTGGCATTTTCCCCTTTTTGTTTTCTTAATCTAAAAAAGTGTATACCATCTTAAAAGGAGCTTGAGTCCTTTTAAGACTTTTCATTTGCCTCTGCAAACTAGAAATAAACATATAAGAACAAGAATGAAAAACTAATGTAGGGAGGTCCAATGAAAAGGATTAAGTTCTTTCATGTCCTTTTAAATTGCTGTTAGCAGTTAGGGAATTAGTTTGTAGTAGACTCTTTTCTGGGCCATCAGTTCTTTGAATCCTCTTTCCAGTCACTATCCCCTGTAACATGACAACAATGATATTCAAGTTCTGGATGATGGACAAATGATGGGCAATAACAATTGAGGGCCCACCTACTTAGGCTTTGTCCAGAGCAACTTGCACCATTGCACAACTGATGACTGCTAGCATCCCCCAGGTCATCTCTGGACTTTTTCTACTCTGTCTGGTTCTCCTCCCATTCCTTATCTTCAATGTGTTGCTTGAGGCTACTGCTATCTGTGGCTGGAGTAGTTGGTTGTCTGCAGCCACAGGTACAGGTTCAGGCATTGCTGGAAACCACATGATCTTGGAGGAGTTTTCTGGAAATACACAAGCATATCCTCAACCAAAGGTTAACAAGGGCCTGGGGCCCTTCCATAAGCCAGACTCAGGATCTTTCCAATTAACCAGACCATTTTCCTTTGGCTTATTCTGACACCAGTGTAATTCCATGGGTGTCATTACAAGTGAAAAAATTTAAAGTAATTAAGGCTTGGTGTAGTTTACTTACAGGAGGTTTCTCCACTATTCTCCCTTTTTGTTTTTCAAGTTGGGATTTTAGCTGCTGAGTTGACGTTCTATAATTGACTGTCCTTGGGAATTGTATGGTATTCCTATAATAGGCTGAATTTTCTACTTATTTTTAGAAAATTGCTGGAAATGATACCTGCTTAAATAGTATATGTCCGGCCTTCGCTGGTGCCTTGCCCCGGAGGTGGAAAAGTAACTCCCACCTTGCGAAATTGACCTTTCAACATCGACATTCCGAAACCTTCACACCTGTGGAGAATCCCTGCCTGACAAACAGTTCCAGGAAATAGCCAAACCGCAGAACAGACCACAAGCATCACCTGACCCCAGAAAGCCCTAACTGCCACCTGTTTCTGCCAATAACGGCAGCCTCTGAAAAGTATAAAAACTTACCCCTGCCTCAGTTTTGGCGCGGCTTCTCCTGCTCCCCTCTCCTAGCAGGTGAACCCGCCTGTGTGCTCCCAATAAAGCCTGTTTAATTTGGTCTCTGTTTGGACTCACGGTTTTTCCTCGTGGCGGCGTAAAAAAACCTAACAGTATAAATAGACTTTGATCACTGAGCCTTTTTAATCAAGCAGTCTCAATTATATTTACCCAGCCAACAGCATAGGCAGAATCAGAAATAATATTAAGAGGATTTTCGTCGAAACTGGTTTGGCTCAATGGATAGAGCGTCATTCTGGGGACTGAAAGGTCCCAGGTTTGATTCCGGTCAAGGTCATGTACCTTGGTTGTGGGCACATCCCCAGTAGGGGGCGTGCAGGAGGTGGCTGATTGATGTCTCTCTCTCATTGATGTTTCTGACTTTTATCCCTCTCCCTTCCTCTCTGTGAAAAATCAATAAAATATATTGAAAAAAATATATTAAGAGGCTTTTGGAAGTTCTGTAGTGCAGCCTTGATAGCTTCCAATTTAATTATTTGCACAGAAGTATGACTGGTCTTGGTAAACTCAGTCTGAATTCATTGCATGGTAAGCAGCTTTACCATTAGATGTACCATCAGTAAAAACACTTAATGTTCCAGGAATATGTTCCTGCCTAGTATTTTTTGATATAATAGTAGGGGTGTAATATAAAAATTGTAATTATTTGTTTTTGGGGTTTTTTTGTAGGTGAAAACTAAGTTCCCCTGAATATCCACTTAGTCCAATTTGTCAATTCAAATCAGTCTGAAATAACACTTCTAATTGCTTCCCAGTGAGGAAAAGATAGATACATTGGGGTTCTTCTCCTCTAAGTTGCCTGCTCTGTTTTCTAAGTTGAGATATTAACTGAGTTATGAGTTCTATATATGTAACCACACTCAATAATAGGAGAGTTTTTATTTTGGAAGATGACTCTAGTGGGACTATTTGCAGTAGGATTAACCTGTCCTAATAAAGACAATTCAGATTGTACCCATGCTACTTGGGCTGAGAATATTGACTGTTCAATTCTTAATAACTCCTTCCTACCTTCATCTGTTAATGTTCAAGGTGAGGAAAGATTAGAGTCACCCCTAAATATATTGAATAAATGGGTCATTTCTCACCTAGATAATTTTACATAAGTTCTTAACCAATTAATGTCCCCTAATAATTTTTGAAAATCATTGAAGGCAATCTTATGAGGCAATACATTGGATTTTTATTACAGTTCCTAGATATTTGAAGAGCATCTCCTCTGTATTTTTTTCCCGGAGCAATCTCTAAGCCACATATAAGAAGTTTCTTTTTTTTTTTAATTAAATCTTTATTATTCAGATTATTACATTTGTTTCTTTTTTCCCCTCCATAGCACCCCTCCACCCAGCTCCCACCCCTCCCTCTGCCCTTAGCTCCCTCCCATTGATCTCATCCATAGATGTATGATTTTTGTCCAGTCTCTCCCTGTACACCCTTCACCCCTTTCCCCCTAAGAATTAACAGTCCACTTCCTTTCTGTGCTCCTGATTCTATTATATTCACCAGTTTATTCTGTTGATCAAATTTTTAATTCACTTAATTTTTAGATTCACTTGTTGATAGATATGTATTTGTTCATAATTTTTTTGGCTTTTACCTCTTTCTTCTTCCTCTTCTAAAAGAGTACCCTTCAGCATTTCATATAACACTGGTTTGGAGTTG
Source organism: Lasiurus borealis (assembly GCA_004026805.1). Classification (NCBI taxonomy): domain Eukaryota; kingdom Metazoa; phylum Chordata; class Mammalia; order Chiroptera; family Vespertilionidae; genus Lasiurus; species Lasiurus borealis. The sequence goes on from PVJN01047311.1 coordinate 15,532, forward strand.
ATGAACGCCTTTAGCTTTTTCTTATCTGTGAAGCTCTTTATCTGCCCTTCAAATCTGAATGTTAGCTTTGCTGGATAGATTATTCTTGGTTGTAGGTTCTTGCTATTCATCACGTTGAAAAATTCTTGCCACTCCCGTCTGGTCTGCATCGTTTCTGTTGAGAAATCAGCTGACAGTCGTATGGGTGCTTCCTTGTAGGTAATAAACTTTTTCTCTTACTGCTTTTAATATTCTCTCTTTGTCTTTTGCTCTTGGTATTTTAATTATGATGTGTCTTGGTATGGTCCTCTTTGGATTCCTTTTATGTGGGGTTCTGTGTGCTTCTTGGACTTGTGAGTCTATTTCTTTTACCAGATGTGGGAAGTTTTCAGTCATTATTTCTTTAAATAGGTTTTCAGTATCTTGCTCTCTCTCTTCCTCTGGCACCCCCACAATTCTGATGTTGGTACGCTTGAAGCTGTCCCAGAGTCTCCTTACATTATATTCACATTTTTGGATTCTTTTTTCTTCTTGCTTTTCCAGTTGAGTGTTTTC
>PVJN01047312.1:0-16066 GCA_004026805.1 Lasiurus borealis
TCAGGGCCATTGTCTCTCTTGACTGGCCCGCTCCTTCCTTGGAGTGAATCTTCAATAAATCCCACTCAACTTTAATTTCAGTTTTGTTGGCCTTAAAATCTGTTCCGCATGGATGAGAAGAACCAAGGTCCTACCCCCTAACCCCCAACAGGTAGCTCAGGGCTAACTCCTGAAACTGTCCCCAAGCCCTCCTTTTCTCGAATTTTTAAAAATATATTTTTTATTGATTTTTTACAGAGAAGAAGAGAGAGAGATAGAAAGTCAGAAACATCGAGGAGAGAGAGACATCGATCAGCCGCCTCCTGCACGCCCCACAGTGGAGATGTGCCCATAAGCAAGGTACATGCCCTTGACCGGAATCGAACCTGGGACCTTTCAGTCTGCAAGCCGATGCTCTATCCACTGAGCCAAACTGGTCTCAGCCTTTTCTCCAACTTCTCAGTGAGCCAAAGCAGCCTGTCTGAGGCTCCTTTCCCCACCTGGCGCCTCGCCTGTTTATCCGAGGCTTTAATAAACATCCCCGCTTCAATAACATCTCCAAAAATCCACCTGGTGTGGTGAGATTTTTCCTGCACCAAGAACCATCCTGCTCAGGGCCAGACCCTCTTCCCAGTGACAGTTACACTGTGTGATCTGGATGTACTGTTACACTAGAGGTCTTATTTGGAATCATATACACACAGGCACTACCTCAGTCCAGGGCTAGACATGTCTGGTTTGTGCAGTGAGTTGTACCTTTGGTCAATGGCCGGGAAGGATGTTGGAAAGAATTAGCCTAACCGAGACTGGTTTGGCTCAGTGGACAGAGCGTCAGCCTGGGGACTGAGGGGTCCCGGGTTCGATTCTGGTCGGGGGCATGTGCCTTGGTTGTGAACGCATCCCCAGTGGGGGGTGTGCAGGAGGCGGCTGATAGATGTTTCTGACTCTCTAACCCTCTCTCTTCTTCTCTGTAAAAAAATCAATAAAATATATTAAGAGAAAAAGAAAAAAAGAATGAGCCTATACGTTTAGGTGAAAAGGGTCTTCAGCTCTGCCAGCACGTGGGTGTAAATTCCAGGAAATTGTTAGTCATATGCACAAAGCTCTGAACAAATCACAACCCGTTGCCTGTTCAGGCACCTGTTCGAGCTCCACAAGTGAACAGACACAGACCCTGTGCGCTAGGAGCTTGCCAGGGGAAGACGGGCAGATGGAGTCGCCGCTTCCATCCTGCGATACCGTGAGGGGTGGGAGCTGGGGCAGAGTCAGGAAGCTGAGGCAGGGAGCCAGACTCATCTGTTTATGTTTTGGAGGAAATGAAGATGAGTAGGTAGAGGACAGCTGAAGGCAGGAGGTCATGTGGAGGATGTGTCGCTCTCACTAGGTGACCTGACCATAAATTCCTCACTGGGCAGGTCATGGGAGGTAGTCACTTTTCAGGCATTTAACTTTTGTGTTTTTTTTCCCCAAGACTTTCCTACACCACTTTTACTGAAAACACAAATAAGTATTTCTCTTTGTGTGATGACTGGCAAATGGTTCAAACAATGCTGAACATGAATCATTGACTAATACAAGGGCTTTAAATATGAAACAAAATTATTTATTAAAAAGCAAATCAAGGTCATATACAGAAATGAAAGGAGTAGAAAATCTGTGGTGAAACCAAACATTCCACCCTGCTTTGGAGAAGGGCTATGATACAACACTGAAGATGGACGGAGGTGTGTCTATACATAAATTTCAAGCCACTTTGGCTTGTGCAGAATCATCCAGATCTTCCCAAGACGGACTGGGCAGTCCTGTGGCTTTCTTCCTTTCCATCTTCTCAACGAGGCTGTATGAAGTTCAACTCGATGAGCCGCTTACAATAGCAGCAATTCCTTAGGAGCCTGCAGATTCCCCTGAGAAACAGAACTGGCCGCCTGCAGCAAAACGTCAAAACGGACACGTCCTTCTTCCCTCTTCCTTCCGACGAGGTACAGTCTCTCCTGTTAAGACCATTAGCCCCACATACTTGTTCCCTCACAGTCTGCACCTTGAGGTGACATGAAGGAGGGAGACCAACATCCGAGAAAGACAATTCAGTTCAGAAATGAGGAAAACTGGATGGTGGACAATACACCTCCAGAACCTCTCACATCATCCCTTCTTGTCCTACAGTTAGTTCATTGTACTGCCACAGTCCACACGTCAATATTGGCAGCTTGAATGAGTTCATTTCCCGCCCCTCGCTGATAGTTAAAGGACACCCACTGAATAAATACCGGGTAAGAGGAGTTTGCTGGGATAATGAGCAATATAAAATTAACCAATTTTTATGCCTGTGATCATTCAATTCGAGTCGGAGGCAAGAAAAGGGACAACTTTTATCCTAAAAGGAGAATTCCTCTAATCACGATGTCACCGTCTCTTAGTAAGAATCCAGGGAAGCCCAGAAACAGGAAATTAATTTCAGAGAACCCCTGAGGCCCTTTAAACCTTAAAAAAGTTACAGGAATAAGAAATGAGCTATTGACCTTCAGAGGCTTACTCAGCGGCAGAAACATGAAAATCGGGTCCAGAAGGTTATGTCCGGATTACAGGCTTCCTGAGTTGCTTAGCTCTAAAGCTTAGACCAGTGGTTCTCAACCTGTGGTCTCCACCCCTTTGGGGGTCGAACGACCCTTTCACAGGGTTTGCCTAAGACCATTGGAAAACACAGATACGATTCATAACAGTTGCAAAATTACAGTTGTGAAGTAGCAACAAAAATAATTTTATGGTTGGGGGTCCCCACCCCATGAGGAGCTGTCTTAAAGGTTCGCAGCATTAGGAAGGCGGAGAACCACCGGCTTAGACGAATCTCCAAATACTTTAAAGAAGACATACCATTTAACAGGGACCGAAATGCATTTTTTGTTCAGTGCTAGTCTGACATTCGGTCCTTATGGTAGCAGCTGTCTCCATCCTTTCCAAAGGTAACAGTAAGTGCACTAATACATAAAATAATACAACAAAGGGGGAAAAAAACAAAACCGACAAACACCTCCAGGAGTCACCAAGTTCTCTCGAATCCTTTCACTTGGATCTCTCTCCCAGTCTTTTTGTGGAGAGAGGGGTAAGAAATAACTTTTTCTTGAGGATGCTCATCAGTGGCATGGAGTGGACAAAATGGTTATCGAGGGACATTAAACATCTGACCCCAAGGAATCTAGGACCCATCCGGGTCATTCAGAGGGACACTTCTGATCTGGGGCACCTTCTAGACTAAAAGACATGATCACCTTGGGTACATGTTCTAATAGATGAAACAAAGTGCAGTTTTTTGGCCAGTTTTCTTTGTTTTTGTTTGTTTGAAATGTCCTCCTATCACCTTCAGCTCTCTGTCATCTCTGACAGCTCCTACAGAAGGTCCCCTTCATCTTTCCCGAGATCCAGGTCTATCTCAGCTTCCAATTTGCCTCCTGAAACCTCCCGTATTAGCTCCTCAAAACCATCCTCCTCCGCGGGGAGCGGGGGCTTTCCTGCCGCAGCAGCCGCGCTGAGCTGGCGAGAGGAAGGGCCAGACACTTCTGGTGGAGAGGGACTTGGCGAGGCCTGGGCTGGGGGCGGCACAGCACCGTCTCTCCTGGGTCCCTCTGTCGCAGGCACGGTGACTGACGGCTCCTCAGAAAGCAGGGGGACCGCCGCCATGGCTGCCTTTTTGGCGGGCCTCTCCTGCAGGATCTCCGCTGCCTTGCGCTTGGGGGCCCGTTTGGGGGAAGAGACCGCTTCAAGGACAGATGGCCTCCCGTTCACTCTGGGTGCAGCTTTCACCCTCTTTCCCGAGGTCCGTGCCGCACATCTCTCCTTTAACGTCGAGGCGCCCGTCCCTGCGGCTCCCTCCTCTGCCTCCTGGGATGACTGGGTGGGAGGCCGCTGTGTCAGGCTCCGGGTGATGCTCGGGACCGCAGTGAGCTCAGGCGTCTCTGCGGGCTGGGCCTGACCGGAGTCTCCCTCTCCCCGGCGGGATGGCAGAGCAGATCTTTCCTTCTGCAGGGTCCCCTTCTCCTGCTGTCCCTGCATGCTATTCTCTGGCAGCGTCTCACATTTCTCCACTGGAATTTTAACGCCAGCTCCCGCTGTCTCGTGTGAAGCCTCTTTAGCCTCAGTTCTAGGAACACCGCTCGGAAAGGCCACTCCACTTGCTTCTTGGAGTTTTCTCTCTCCTTTCACACCCGACTTTCTGGGGATTCGGAAGAGCCGCCTTGTCCCCGGTGTGGCCGCAAGCGGGGCCTGGGAGCTGGTGCCGCTCTGGGGATCCTGCGCCCTCAGGGCCTTCTCCAGCTTGATTTCCTCCAGCGTCTTCACGCGCACCTCCTGCAGAGACCTGGTTCTCCCCGAAGGCGCCGCTGACTGTCCCTGGTTGGCCACCACGGGTCGCAACACCGATGTTTTTCTTCGAATCTCCCTCTTCCTCTTTAGCCTGCCGCAGATCACCTCCTTTTTGCTTCTCTGTCTCTCTGCTTCCTGCCGCCTGTGTTTCCTTTCAGCCAGGGCCTCCGAGAAGGTTTTGATGCGAACCGTGGAGGAGCATCTGGGTCCTGAAGCAGGATCGTCCGCTGCGGAAGGGCCTTCTGTCTTCGGTTTAATTGGCAATTCTCCACGTCTCCGACTGGCTCTCTCGAGAAGGATTTCTTCCAAGGTCTTCACGTGGATCTCACCGACTTTGGTCCCTCTCTCTGCCGCCTCCGCCCGGTGTTGACCAGCTGACACACCCAATCGTTCCTTTACAGACCTGGGAACGCGGACTTTCTTTGGGGTTTGGTCAGTTCCTGAAAAATCCACTCTCTTCCCCAGCCTCTGGGCCAGGCTGCGCTTTAACGGAGGCTCACCGTCACCAGCTACAGAGAATTTCCGTTTCCCCAGTCTCTCGGCGAGACTCGGTCTTACCCCTGGCTCTCCTCCTTGGTTGTTGGAGAGAATTACTGTCCTCACCACAGTGGGTACATTCTCTTTGTCCGGACCTGGAACGGGCCGAGGCTGGAGTAAAAGACGGGAAATCCCCGAAGAGCCTTCACCTCGCCTCTTGGACTTTTCCTTCATTTTCTTGGACTGAATTTCCTCCAGAGTTTTTATTCCAAAATCCAAGCATCCGCCTGGTTTTCCATCGGCCCCGGGTTTCCGGGCCGAAGCCTCTCGTAATCCAGTATGAAGTTCGGGAGTTGGTGGCAGGCTCGGTGTTTTGGTCTCATCACCTTCCTCAGAACACTGATCATCATCATCATCATCATCATCATCAGTCTCATCAAAAACATCGGCAGCACTGATCACCACTGGCGGATGGGTGGGGTGAGGGACATTTCCCGAACTTTCCGCTTTCCTCACACCTGGCAGGGGAGGGGAGGGATGGGAGCGGACAGACCACTGGTTTTGGTGAACCGAGAGCTGGGAAGCCTTCGCTTCCTCCTCTGCTGACGCTGGCCCGGCGGGCAACACGGTTTGGCTCGGAGGCAGGAAATGGCCATCCACGTAGCGTCCCCTGCTGTGGTGAAAAGCGCAGTTCAGCTTGCGACACCCCCCCGGCTGATGTTCCCAGTAACAAGGAATCTCGCTCCGTTTCTTGTCGATCTCCGTGTGCCGAAACCTGCACACCTGGCGGAAACAGCGCCCTTCTTGCCACAGCGTGCAGACGGTCTCACTTCCCAGCGCAGCCGCGCAGTGACGGAACGGACAGCGGTCGCCTTTGGTGCAGGTGGAGTAGAAGAAAAAATAGCAGTCTTCTCCGGGACGAGGCATGCTGGTGGGTCCCGGGATCAGCAATGGCTTCTGGAAAACAGCCACCGCTTGCTTCCTCGAGGTGAGGGCCAGCTTCAAGTCCTCTTGAAATGGACGGACTCTTCCAAAAGACAACTCAGTCACAGAAATCGCCTTCAAAATGTCAGAATCAGCCGAGACTGGTTTGGCTCAGTGGATAGAGCGTCGGCCTGTGGACTGAAGGGTACCAGGTTTGATTCCGGTCAAGGGCATTTACTTTGCTTGCAGGCACATCTCCACTGTGGGGTGTGCAGGAGGTGGCTGATCGATGTCTCACTCTCATCGATGTTTCTGATTTTCTATCTTTCTCCCTTCCGCCCTGTAAAAAAATCAATAAAATATATTTAATAAAAAAAAAAAGAGAGAGAGAGAGAGAATCCAAGGTGGCGGCATAGGTGAACACCTAAACTGCTGCCTCGCACAACAATTTCAAAGCTACAACTAAAAGACAGAACGGACCTCATCCAGAACCACAGGAAGGCTGGCTGAGTGTAAGTTCTACAACTAGAAGGAAAGAGAGGGGCTCACAGACACCCAGAGGAACTGCAAAAAGCTGAGGTACGGAGACGCGCACGCTGAGAGAGCGGGTGCCCGAGTACCTGGCTGGCTTTCTCTGGCGGGAGAGAGACAGAGACTCTCAAAGGCATTGAACCCCTTATCCTACGACACTAAACCCCAGATCCAGCTGAAACTCATAACGGGGGAGTTTGGACTGTGAAAAGGGAGAAGTGCATGGGAATTTAGGGGAGGCGCAAAAGATCAAGGGCCTGGTGGCGCGCACGGCCTTTGCTGATTGTGCTGCTAGAAACCCTGGGGACCTAGACTCGTGTGGTCCTGGGGCGCAGGGAAGCCGGAGGGGCAGCGGTCTAGAGGCACTGCGGCTCGGGCACAAGGACCGCTCCAGCGATTACCCAGTCACGTGAGACTCATTATTTAAAGAAATAATGACTGAAAACTTCCCACATCTGGTAAAAGAAATAGACTTACAAGTCCAGGAAGCACACAGAACCCCAAATAAAAGGAATCCAAGGAGGACCACACCAAGGCACATCATAATTAAAATACCAAGAGCAAAAGACAAAGAGAGAATATTAAAACAGCAAGAGAAAAACAGTTCATTACCTACAAGAAAGCACCCATACGACTGTCAGCTGATTTCTCAACAGAAACGATACAGGCCAGACGGGAGAGGCAAGAAATATTCAACGTGATGAATGGCAAGAACCTACAACCAAGAGTACTCTATCCAGCAAAGCTATCATTCAGAATTGAAGGGCAGATAAAGAGCTTCACAAGTAAGAAAAAGCTAAAGGAGTTCATCAACTCCAAACCAGTATTATATGGAATGCTGAAAGGTACTCTTTTAGAAGAGGAAGAAGAAAAAGGTAAAAAACAAAAAATTATGAACAACAAATACATATCTATCAAGTGAACCTAAAAATTAAGTGAATTAAAAATTTGATCATCAGAATAAATTGGTGAATATAATAGAGTCAGGAGCACAGAAAGGGAGTAGACTGATAATTCTCAGGGGGACAAAAATCATAAAGCATCAAACAGACTGAAATTACAGCAGAAAGATTAAAGTTAGGTGAGGTAAATAAGTGCTCAGTCAAAGGACTTGTATGCATGCATATAAGCATAACCAATGATCACAGACTCTGGGGGGTTGGGGTATCCCTGGGAGGGAGGGGGGGCAATGGGGAAATATGTATAAAAAATTAATAAAAATTAATAAAAAGAAAAGAAAAATGAAATATATTTTTTAAAAAAAGAAAAGAAAAATAAAAAATATATTTTTTAAAAAAGTAATGATTACCTTGGTTGCTCTCAACAGGAACATCTGTGTCTTCACTGAGTTCAATCTCACGCCTTTTTCTCACACTTAATACGAGTCAATTTTCCAGGAAATTTTGGGGCAGGGAATATCCCCAAATCGGAACCAGGTCGGTGGCTTTCTGTAGGTGGAAGGTGAGAAAACCTCCAAAGTGGTGCGACCCGGAGAGCAGAAACTTTACCGAACCCAGGACACTGTCCCCGAACCCCGCTTGCTGCCGCGTCTCTCTCCGCCGTCCTCACAGCAGCACCACCAGCAGGAATCTGAGACTGCCAGCGTCCAGGATGCTTTTAACTTTTTCCTGAGAGGCGTGTCTTTGCCTGAAGCACTCCCTGTCCTTTGTTTCTGAGTACACGGATTAGCACGATTTTTCAATAAACCGAACCCACCCTTAAGTGAGCACATACATAATCTTGTTAACTAGCCTGTAATCCAATCTCGGCATTGCCCTCTGCTACTTCCCTGCAATCTTCCTTACTTTTTCTCCTTAGTTTCAAATACAAAATGGGCCGAGACCGGTTTGGCTCAGTGGATAGAGCATCGGCCTGCGGACTGAAAGGTCTTGGGTTCGATTTCGGTCAAGGGCATGTATCCTGGTTGCAGGCACATCCCCAGTGCGGGGCGTGCAGGAGGCGGCTGATCGATGTCTCTCTCTCATTGATGTTTCTAACTCTCCGTCCCTCTCCCTTCCTCTCTGTGAAAAATCAATAAAATATATATTTAAAAAAAGAAAAAGAAGTAAAACAAATGCAAAATGGTTCCTGTGGGGAGCATTTGAGATCTAGTTTCTTGTCACAGGTGGTCAATTTCGGCTCCAATAAACTCTCATAGAAAGTATCCCCAGGTTTGGATATTTCCTAAGAAATGGATCAGGTCAGTAAGAGAAGGGAGAGATGGCAGGGTGGCAGGGCATGCCTCAGACACGACAGTGACATTTTGTGTTTGCGTCTAAGGTCAGGGTGCTTAATTACTCTTGTAGAGAGGGTTTATCTCTATCACTTAACCCCGGAGACCGGGGATTGGCAAATTACAGCCTTTCGAGGCAGATCTGCCTGTCTGTGTCCCAAAAGCAAAGAATGCTTTTTACATTTTCAAATGGTTGAAAAAAACAGGAAGAACAATATGACCGTCTGAGATAGACCTGGGCCCAACACGCAAGAACAGCAAACGGGCAGTACTTCCTTCACAGTAATTGTACATTTTTTAAAAAATATTTTTTATTGATTTTTTTTTTTTTTTTACAGAGAGGAAGGGAGAGGAATAACTCCCCACTGGGAACGTGCCCACAACCAAGGTACATGCCCTTAACCGGAATCAAACCCGGGACCCTTAAGTCTGCAGGCCGATGCTTTATCCATTAAACCAAACCGGTTAGGACAATTGTACCATTTTTAATCTGAGCCTGTGTGTGGGAAGGAATGATAGCAATTCCACCATGCATTTAATTCATCCCTGCAAATGAACATGTACTCATAATTTCTGCCATCATTTCACTGCTCTTCTTCCTGAACCATGTGGCACAGTTAGTTGCTGGCTCAGTTCCTGGTCAGGGCAGGTGACTAGGTTGCTGGCTTGATCCCAGGTGGGGAGCGTACAGGAGGCAGCCAGTTGGTATTTTGCTCTCACATCATCATTTCTCTCTCTCCCTCTCCCTTTCTATCTCTCTCTAAAAATCAATGAACTATTAGGAAAAAAAAAAGGCAAAATAGGACCAATCCAGAGCACTTTCCTTGGAATATATATACACTAAGTGGGGAATGCGTATTTGCTACCACCGACAAATACTTATGTTTTTAGACAAGTGAGGAGTAATAGGAGGAATTATCAACAGTTCAGAAAACAATGATAAGCACAAGGGAGACGATTGCAGATTGTGTGCTAAGTTATTATTGTTATTTTAAATATGGAACGCTTCACGAATTTGCGTGTCATCCCTGCGCAGGGGCCATGCTAACCTCTTCTTTATTGTTCCAATTTTAGTGTATGTGCTGCCGAGTCGAGCACTGTGTGGGCTAAATTTAAAGTAGGCTTCAGGATCGGGGGGCGGGGGGGGTGGGGGTGGGGTGGGCAGGAAGTGTACATTCCCAGGTCTATTTTATTAATTCAGGCACCTGGCTCAGCCAAATTGCCACGCTTGAAATTTAAAAATCTATAATTTTGCCCTTTCCAGCCTTTATGTGATTTATATATTGAGCTCCCTTTATTTTAGGGGTTTAGTCTTCTTCTGGTCAGGGCACAGGATCAGATCCTCGTTGAGTTTCTGAAGGGTAGAAATGCTATGTATTTTAAGCCCAAATTCAAATCCAGAGCCCTTCCTTTCTCCCTTCCTCAAATTTATAGCAGGCTCTCTTCTCCGAGCTAAGGATACGGCAGTGAACAAGTCAGAAACTGGCTCCCCTGCATTTACATTCTAGAAGAGGGAGAGCCGAAACCGGTTTGGCTCAGTGGATAGAGCGTCGGCCTGCGGACTGAAAGGTCTCAGGTTTGGTTCCGGTCAAGGGCATGTACCTTGGTTGCTGGGACATCCCCAGTAGGAGGTGTGCAGGAGGCAGCTGATCGATGTTTCTCTCTCATTGATGTTTCTAACTCTCTATCCCCCTTCCTCTCTGTAAGAAATACACACACACACACACACACACACACACACACACATACACACACACACATACATACACACACACACACACACACACACACACACACACACACACACAGTGGTTCCTCGAGATACAAGTTTAATTCGTTCCGTAACCTTGAGGCATGGGAAACTATGAGACGCTCGAGTCGCGGTAAACTGATGGGTTGTGTGCAGCCGGCTGATCCGCGCGATTACTCGTATCTCAACTGTTGCTCGTATTTCAAAGCAAAAACCACTCGCTCAACGGCTCGTATCTCAAAAATCTCGTATGTTAGGGCACTCGTATCTCGAGGTACCACTGTGTATATATATGATAGTTTAGAAGAGGGAGAAAGCTTGGGTCCTCGTCTGCCCACATCTGCATCACCACCGTGCGTAGGGAGATCAGTCTCCTATTTATTTATGATAACGCAAGAGGAGGTGCAGTTTAAGAGTCCTCCCTACTAGACGCAAGGCTCTGCTGCCGGGCCGGTGCCGGGCTCGGCTCTCCGTGAGCTGCATAACAAACTGCAAGAAAAGCGACCGCATCCCCTGTGCCAAGCGCCCGAACGGCTATCTTCTGCTGCCCGTCACAGAGAAGTTTCCATTACTCAGAAGGTTTTCCTGGTGCCGAGGAGTCAGGTGTCCAGGAAAGCTAAACGCAGAGGCCGGAGGAGTGAGAGGCTCAACAGGAAACTCTTTGTGACACTCTTTGCTAGAAAGATGAGGTCACTTTAAAGCGAGTCCACCCTGGGATCTAGGTAAAGGCATTGGGTTACTGGAATACCAAAAAGGCCTTGGGAAGTAAGGCCATGGCTCCCGAACGGAAGATCTGCCTTCTCAAATGCCCGTTCTCATCGAGGCCTTTCCCCGGGAGAGCTGCCTGCTTCCCTCCTCACCTGACTCTCCAGCTGCTCATCACAGTGGCTTTGGACTCGGAAAATATTCGCTTAATAGTTTAACGGTATGGTGCTGTACGCTTGCAACTTTGTTAAGAATGACATCCTGTGCTATGTCTTTTTTTTTTTTTAACCACAAGAAAAACCATAATTAACAAAATAGTAAAAAATAGTTTACTGTTCCAGAATGACCAATTCAGAATATTAAGTTAGGGTGTTATCAATAGCCAATAAATGCACCAGGGGAAGAGGTAAAAGTGGATGGATACCAGCGAGCTTGATGCTTGTAGTAGATATTGAATTTATGTTTTAAAAGAGATTGCTATAGCCCTGACCAGTTTGGCTCAGTGGATAGAGCTTTGGCCTGCGACTGAAGGATCCAAGGTTTGATTCCAGTCAAGGGCATGTGCTTTGGTTAAAAAATTGAGGAATTTTTCAATTGGCCCTAGCCAGTGTGGCTCGGTGGATAGAGTGTCGACTGGCGGACGGAAGGGTCCTGGGTTCAATACTGGTCAAGGGCATGTACTTCCGTTGCAGACTCTTCCCAGCCCAGGCCCTGGTCTTGGGCTCATGCAGGAGGCAACCAATCAATGTGCTTCCCTCACAATGATATTTCTGTCTTCCTCTCTCTCTAAAAATCAATGGAAAAATATCCCCTGGTAAGTATTAAAAAAGAATTTTTAAATTGAACATCAGAGAGAAAAACTCAATGTCTCTATAGAAGCAGGCAGACTTGCAGATTTGGGAGCTGATAGCTTTATTTTTATTTTTATTTTTTTAAGAGAAAGAGATAGAAGAGAGCATTGATTTGTTGTTCCGCTTATTTATGTGTTCATTAGTTGCTTCTCGTATGTGATCGAAGCTCAATCCCCTCTCCCTAAGTATTCTCTATTAAGAGAAAATTAATGATATTGTGATCTGAAAAGTGCAGCACATTCATAGGAGAAACTATAATCAGAAAAGAGATCAAGCTGTGAGGATTAACAAGAAAAATTGGCACTTACTACACCTCCCTTGATTATATCAAATCAACTATCGGATTATAGTTAAAATTTTTGTAAGTTGTTAAATTGCTCCCCTTGTTCAGTAAAAGGTACAAATTCATTTATTCAACCAAAAAGGGACTAAGTATCTTATAGGCTACATACAATTACACATACTATTTATACTCCTCTTCATGTTAGAGATTCTTACCTTTTGCTTGACACCCAATTTTCATATCGGTTTAATAAAAAATAATATATTTGTAAAAATCAAATATAATGTGAAACAGCCATTCAGCCTTACCCCTTAAAATACCCACACATACAGCCCTGACCTGTTTGGCTCAGTGGATAGTGTTGGCCGGCCTGTGGACTCAAGGGTCCCAGGTTCGATTCCAGTCAAAGGCATGTACCTTGGTTGTGTTCACATCCTCAGAGGGGAGTGTGCAGGAGGCAGCTGATTTATGTCTCTCTCTCATCGATGTTTCTAACTCTCTATCCCTCTCCCTTCCTCTCTGTAAAAAAAAAATCAATAAAATATATTTAAAACACACACACACACACACACACACACACACACACATCACACACATTTCAAAGTGAAATTAAGCACTGTTCATTAGTCTTGTAGGGGAAAGTAACCAATACATATGAGCCAGCTAGGAAACTGGTGGGATATTTAAGAAAAAAAAAAAAAACACACAAAAACTTGAGCTTTGGCTGATTTAGTTCAGTGGTTAGAGCATCTAACCTGTGGACATGTCAAGGTTTGATTCCCAGTCAAGTGTACATACCCAGGTTACAAGTTCCCACACCCTGGTGGGGGTGCAGGCAGGAGGCAACCAATCAATGTGTGTCTGTTTCCTCCTCGCCTTCCTTTCTTTCACTCTAGAAATCACTGGAAAACATATCCTCTGGTGAGGATTAAACACACACACACACACACACACACACACACACACAAACACACACACACACACACACACACACACACCAAAATAAAAAACAAAGCTATTCTTTGTATGTCAGAAATAGAATAGGAAGATATAATGATCAAGCCCATGAATTTCTCATTGTCTTTCCAACATATTATCTTCATTACCTTAAGGCTCAAGAACTTGAAAGGGCCCTAACTGGTTTGGCTTAGTGGATAGAGCGTCGGCCTGAGGACTGCAGGGTCCCAGGTTTGATTCCAGTCAGGGGCACGTACCTTGGTTGCGGGCACATCCCCAGTGGGAGGTGTGCAGGAGGCAGCTGATCCGTTTCTCATCAATGTTTCTCTTTCTCCCTCTCCTTTCCTCCCTGTAAAAAAATCAATAAAATTATTTTAAAAAGAAAGAACTAGAAAGAATAGAGAGACAATACTTGTAAATGTATTCCAAGGACTGCTTTCCCTGATTTTTATACCTTTCCGCTACTGTTCATGGTATTTACTACACAAGCGCCCCGTGGAATATCAGGTCCTGTCAGAATCAGCAAGACCCGGATCTCTGGTTTATAAAGAAGGTACATTTATTTTCAATTTCAAAAGGAAAGCACAGAGAAAGGGGAACAGTAGGGAGGGATCACAATATTAAAACTTTGGAGGGTTTAAAAGTCAGCTTGCTGATGATAAACTCCCAGGCAGTGTCCCCTTCTGTCTCAATGGTATTGAACTTGGGATCTGAACACCAATATTTGTCCAGGTGTTCAGATTCCAGATCCTTAATGAAAAAGAAAAAAATGGTTTTATCTGCTGGCCAACTTTTGTTGTTAATTCTCACCCGAGAATATTTTTTTCCATTGATTTTTAGAGAAAGAGGGAGGGAGGAACGAAACACCAATGTGAGGGGTACATTTGTTGGTTGCCTCTCCCACATGCATCTTGACAGGGTTGGGGATTGAACCTGCAACCAAGGTGTGCACCCTTGACCAGGAATCAAACCCATGACCTGTGGGAAACTTGTTGTGCTTGACAGCCATTTTGTAGTAAGCTTCAGCCACGTTAGCACTAACCTCGGGCTAGGTTTCTATTACCCCAAACCTTATCTCTTTCCGTAAGCCAGGTGTTTCGCCTTAGGGCTAGGAATTTTCGATAACTTCCTTATTTCACCCTATAAATACCCCGAACTGCTGTTGAATAAACGAGACTTGATCAGAACTTTGTCTTGTCTCCATTCCTTGTGTCTCTTGTCCCTTTCATCCCCACTCCCCCTCTAGGGTCCTCGTTGACTTCACCCACGGGTCGGGACATGACCCTCTGGTGCACAGGCTGACGCTCTAACCACTGTACCATCCGGCCAACCTTTTTGTAATGGTGTATGGTTATTCTAGATTAGGAAGACTTTGCTATTTACACCTCTGAATTCCTCAGTGATACTGACGTCCATATTGGAAAACAAAAATCGGAAACTGCCCTGGCCAGCTGGCTCAGTTGGTTGGAGTGTCGTCCTGTACACCAAGATTGCAGGTCTGATTCCCGGTCAGGGCACACGCCTAGGTTAGGAGTTTGATCACTGGTAGGGGGTCACAAACAGGAGGCAACTGATCAATGTTTCACTCTCCCCTCCTCTCTCTAAAAATCAGTTAAAACATATCCTCAGGTGAGGATTAAAAACAAAACAATCAGAAACCTTCAACATAATATTCAACAAAATCTCATTAAAGGTGTGGCTTGGCTCAGTGGATTGGGCGTCGGCCTGCTGCCTGAGGGTCCCAGTTAAATTTTGGTCAAGGGCATATGCCTGAGTTTCGGGTTCAATCTCCAGTGGGGAGGGGGGGGGGCGCGGGGGAGAGGGCGGTGTGCAGGAAACAGCCATGTTTCTGTCTCTCTCTCCCTGAAATGAGTAAGAATATATTTAAAAAAAGGGACGTGACTATAAAGAGGACTCAATGAGTCGAAACCGGTTTGGCTCAGTGGATAGAACTTCGACCTGCGGACTGAAAGGTCCCAGGTTCGATTCTGGTCAAGGGCATGTACCTTGGTTGCGGGCACGTCCCCAGTAGGGGCGTGCAGGAGGCAGCTGATCGATGTCTCTCTCTCTCATTGATGTTTCTAACTCTCTATTCCTCTCCTTTCCTTTCTGTAAAAGATCAATAAAGTATATATTTTTAAAAAAGAGAAAGATGACTCAATGAAAATTTAAAATAATATCCATGGAGCAAGGGCAGGAGTGGGTTGAGGGAACCAAGAGGGAAAAAGACATATATAACACTATCAACAGTAAAGATGAAAAAAAAAAAAACACCATATAACTTCCATTTCAGGATATAGAGTATTTTTAAATGAGACATAACATCTAGAAGACAAAGAGTGATAGTTGACCACATAAAAATAAGTTTAAAAAAATCCTCACCTGAGGATATTTTTATTGATTTTGAGAGAAACATTGGCATGAGAAACATCGATGGGTTGACTCTGTATGTGCCAACTGGGCCCCTTTCCAAGCTCCAACCCCCCCTCCCACCCTGTGGGAATACAGCGAAGGCCACCTGTAGGCAGTGGGTCAGACCTTGGGAACCCGGCCAGTTCCTTGGTGAAGGGAGAACCCGCTTCTGAATGTGAGCCCCAATGATAACCCACCGCAGAGCAACAGCTTGCACTGTGACCTCATAAAGCCACCCTGCACGCCGTTTGCCTTTTCGGTACTCTATGTAACCCTGTGCTTCAAAACTTTGGGGTATCTGTAATAAAAGCATAATACGCTAATCAGACTGGACAACCTTCTGGACAAAGCCGGGGCTGTGATTGGAGCCCCTTGCATGAATTTTGTGCACCAGGCCCCTGTATTAAAATAATGGCACCCAGCTGCCCTGTGCCCGCCAGTCCTGATAAAACCATGTCTCCCGCAGCCAGTTCTCTGGGTTACTTCTTTGGAACCCACAATTCTGGGCAACCCTCTTTCTGAAGCACACCGGCCCCCTCCTTTTCACACGAAATTTTCATCTTCCCCCACAAAAAAACACCATTTTTGTGGAACTACACGTCTGTGGG
>PVJN01047313.1:0-16065 GCA_004026805.1 Lasiurus borealis
TATTCCCAGGCCTTTACAGTCAGGCCGAGTAAGGAAATAAATGTATACATTTATATATACTAGCTTGTTAATACACACTAATCTATACTTATTTTTATTATATCTATTTCTTATTATTGAAAATCATGAGACACATTAATATCTCCAATTTCATTACAGCACCACAAGGTTCATTCTACCTTTTTTCCTTTTTATATTTGAGACGCCCATCTCCATCAGAGTAATAGTTTGCTCACATTGTGTTCAATATATTTAATTACTTTCTCAACACTCCCCTACCTCGTAAGTAACAAATCTCCTGATCCTGCCAGGTGACTACTTGATACTCTCCAGGCCAAGTGGATTTCAGGGTTGCAGATGTGGCTGGAAAGTGTGGGACAGGGTACCTGGAAAAAGCCACTTGTGCAGCAGCAAGTGTGTGATTGATGCAGGCTATGGGTAACCATACACTGGACATGAGTCCATCTCATAACACCGGCCAAAGCAATTAGCACAAATGCAGGCCATGTAAGTAGAGGTTCTTTGAGCTAAATAAAGAAGGTGATTTTACTTGGAGTGAATCACATTGCATTTGGAGAGATGCAGTGAATTTGGTTGGCCACATCTTCAATACACAGAGATTTAACATTTTATGGAGACTTTATAAAGGACCGTTTATTCTGCTTTTTGGTAGTTGAGAATTTTACACTCTTATGAGTACACTCAGGCCTGAATCAAGATATATGACTGCCCTGAGCAGCTTACAACCAATAATTTTCAAGTAATTATTCTAACAGCAATGTATCCTTCTCTGTGTTGAAAATAAATTTACTGCGATGTTCCACAGCATATAATCTCTTGGAAATGAAGTTAAGCTGCTTATAATATTGACAAAATAAATCTCTTGATCCCAATAAGAAGCTATATGCCAGTTAATTATTCAGTTTCAGAATTTCTGACTGCCAAATTCTTTGATGGTTAAGTGGTTGGCCTTAGGGTTTGAGATAAATCTTGTGTTTACATTATGCTTCTTCTCTATGTGTGTTGCAAAAATACTCCTCTTTGGTGGGAGACAAACCATGTCACAGTTAGGGAACTATGTGTGGAAATCCATAGTAAATGGGATTTTAGTGTTCATTTATTGAAAAGGTGTCAAGCATTCCTTATAGATGGATGCCCAGGCTTCCTACCTGCCAGCCCTAAATAAATGAATAGAATACTGAAAGTGTTACATCTTACAAAAATATGAAATAGTTGTGGAATGTAAGTAAGTTATCACTACCATTTTCATCCTAAATCTTCATATTACTTTATTAAAAATATCATTATTCAAGACTCTCATGCAATGATTTCTAGCCATAGTTTTATAATGCCTCAAAACATCTTCAATCATACACTTACACTACTAAATCATCTGGAAACAAGATTCATTTTAATTTAAAGTAGTTTTTGAAACACCATATTGTGTGCAACACTTTAGAAGCTTCCCAAAATGATAAGATGTTAGAAATAAACAAATTAAGAGATAAACTAGCAATAAGTAAATAAGATATCCAGGTGAAAAACAAAACAGGATACAAGTATCCTCAATAATAGTATATGTGACCTTTGCTATTATTTTAAAATAACATTCATGTGCTCTCTTTTGAGATGCCTCATTCCAATATGTGTTTTTTTTTATTAATAAAAACAAAACATTCCAAATTTACAAAATCTGTAAAAGGGACATAATGTCAGGTGTTGTATATTTTCAAAACAAAAAGTAAACTTGTTTCACCAACTCCGCTACCTCAGCACATACACAAAATTCACAACAAAGCACATAAAATAAAACCAGGAGACATCTAACCATTTCAATGAGTGGTTGAGAAAAGGAGATGTTAGCTTATGCCACTGTTTCTTAAAATGTGGTCCAGGAATTAAATACATAATAATTTGTGCCTCTTGCTATATTTGGATGCCTGGCTCCCTCTCTGGTTTCCAGAGCAGTTCTTATAAGTGCATTGACCAAAGTGCTGGGAGCACTGAGGAGAATGTTAGATCAACAATATCTGTGTGACACCAATTTCTCTGGTTTTCTAGAATGAGAAGAAATAGGCAACTACAAGCTGGAGATTGTTCAATTTTATGAAGTATGTGTAATTCTACTCTCAAAACCGAGCTCTATAAAGATCAAAATTATTCTATAAAAACCTGCTTTTTCTAAAAGAGGAAGTATCCAATTTCTTCCTTCAGTTTTTAAAAGTGCACATCAATCCTTAAAAATCACTTACTCATCACTACATACGGGATGTATGTATGAAACACGTCATCAACAAAATCTACAAAAATCAAAGCACATCATTTTTTCCTTTGTATTGAATTTATTGGGGTGACAATGGTTAACAGAATTATATAACTGTCAGGTTCACAATTCCTTAGCACATCATCTGTACACCACATTGTGTGTTCATCCATCACCATTTATCGCCCCCTCCCCCGCATATTCCCTCCAGCTCCCCCCAATCACCACACTGTTGTCAGTGTCCATAAAGCATATACTTTTGTCATTTTTTTAGTGAGAAAGTCTTATGAATTTATGAGAAGATTTTGACAAAACTTAAAATTCATCAGTGCAGAACTAGCTGGCGAGCATTTTTCTTAAATGCGGACCTGATAAATATGAAGTTGGATTTGTTTCCTAATTATGTTGAAAGTTTATACACATTCCAAGCTCTATTATCACTTGGAGTAACTCTTCAGAATTTTAAAATACATTGAGAACAGCATCTATTTTAAAAAAAAACTCAGTTATTTACCCTAGTAAATTATAAATATTTCAAGAGAGTAGAAACACTCTAAATATATTTACTTTATCTTTCTTTTGATGTCATTAATACAATGTGCCACAAAGGATTACTATGCTTCTGTTTTTTAAAAATATGCATATGGCCTTGTCTATAGTCTCCAATTATTTCACTAAAGGTAAAGGAATCTAGTAGCTCCAGCAATTCTACTTTGCTTTTGGATTTGGACCTCCTTTGCTAACACTTTTAGCAGAAACAAGAATCAATTCACACAGTGTAGGACGTTATGACTACACTACAGTGAGTTTCTGCAGAAACTATGGTCAGTCTTTCAAGACAGCATCACATTAAGGATGGACAGAAAACCAAGAGATCGCACAATCCCGGTTATTTCAAATCGCTCCTCCCCAGAGAAAAGACCTATCTGATGGCCTGGACCCTGTCTCCCTTTTTGTGTTGAGGCATTAGTTTGAACCACTGTGTTCTCTGCTGTTCTCACTCTCTTAAGTCCTAGAAAAGCTGCTCCATTCTTGGTACCTCTCCCCTTTGCTGCACTCAGTCCCCAGTCAGAGGCCAGGGACATGTAATCCCAAAGAAGGGCCACAACTGCTTTCTGCAAGGGCAAGAGAGGGTATCTGAACCCTTCCACAGCCCCTGGATGCCTGCAGGTCCTAGCGAGGAGGTTCAACCTGGAGGAGAAGGGCCAGTGGCCTCCCTCCCTCGCTCCTGCCTCCACATCTGCCCAACCCCTGGCAACCAGTGGGACACTTGGCCCGCGCAGGGTTTCTGTCTCCCATTCTCATTTTCTTGCGTCCTCCCGTTCTTCCTTGCTTCTACCGGATTTTTGCCACCAATATTGTTGGCAAGAGAACACGGCACAGAGCTACCTCCCTTCCCATAAATGCGTGTGCGCTTTTCCTGAACCTTTCCCTGCCCCTCTCTCCCCACCGTCCAGGTAGGGTCTGGCATGCTCTCCTTTCATGCAGACCCCAATGTCAGCGTCTCCCTTTGACAATCTCACTCAACACGCCAGCACCTACCCAAGCCCACTCCTTAACCAGCTCCACCTTCTTCTCCCTGTTAACCGTGTTCCTTCCACTGCTGAGCACCTCCTCCACCTTTCCCGGCTCTACTACTGCCCACATTTTCAAAAATTCAATATGCGAGACAGCATGAATTCCAGAAAACGTGTGTGTGCATCTCTGTGTGTGTGTGTGTGTGTGTGTGTGTGTGTGTGTGTGTGTGTACGCCTGTGTGTGTGTGTATGTGTGTGCGCCTTCCCTCAGTCTGGGTCTTGGGCGTGACTTGGAGAGCTGGACAGTCAGAGGGCTCCAACTTCGCTGCCAGGCTGGGCTGGGCCCTGCCGCGCTCACCTGTCTGCGCCCAGGTGAGCAGGGAAGTGCCAGCCCTGTGTTCCAGGGCACCTGGCCCGGGGCAGGCAGAGCAGTGACCTGGAGCCACGGGGCGCCCCTCCTGCGGGTCAGTCTCCATTCCCCTTCCCTCCAGGTGATCTGCTCCTGGCCGGGCACCCCTTCCTCCCCAGTGCCTTACCTCAAACAGGGGACCAATCTTGTTCTTCTCCAGGTAAGCCTGGATGCGGGATTGCTGATAGGACGCCATGGAGCCAGCAGGAGCCACGCAGAGTGCGGGCTGCACGACGCGCCTCTGCCCGGGGCTCGCCCGCCTTCTCTCCCGACTGGGACTGGGGCTGGGACAGGAGCTCACGAGCCGGGGCTCCTCGGGGTGCGGGTCTGGCCCGGCCACGGGGAAGCGAATGGGGCGCCGAGAGCCCGGGAACCCGCCCAGCGCCGCCAACTCAGACAACTCGGAGACGCGGGGGGAACTCATTCACTGCGCTCCCCGGCTGCACCGCCCCCAAGCTCCCGGCTCGGCTGCGCGGCAAGGGCTGCGGCACCCCGGGAATTGGAGCAGCGGTGTCTTTCTCCTCTGGGCGGCAGCAGCGGGGACCGGGGGCCCTGAGGCTAGCGGGGAGCTGCTGCTCCACCCAGAGTGGCACCTGGGGGCGCCTTTGGCGGCCGGGGGCCAGGGTGGCACCTCGCCCGGAGTGTGTGTCCGCGCGCAGAGTGTCCCTCTCCCAGGTTACAGCCCCAACCACGCGGGCTTCTCCCGAGCCTGTGCTCGCCCTGCCCGCCGCTCCCTAGCGACAGCGCTGCTCAAAAAGCCAATGGTGAAGGGGCTTCTTTCAAAGTGCATATAAATCTGGTGCTTGTTGGCTAATATATGGCAGCTGCAAATGCAGTTCGCCAGGGGGTCGTCCCCACTACCCCACAGGAACCTCTCCTCGCCAGCTCCTGCGTCGCCTACACCGGTTCAGGGGCCGAGAAGGGCAGGGCTGTGAAAAGGTGCGTGGGTCTGAGGGTCTGCCACGCAATTGAAGTTCCCTTCCTCTGGAACATCTGACTTGGCTTGGAGCAAGTGGGCCCTGCGACTGCACGCTGAGAGCCCAGCAGAAAACTCCCCAGGGGTGGGAGCAACCCTTCAGCTTTGGACAGGGAGAAGAGATCAAAGCCAGCCAGTCCTCCCTTCCAAGATTGCCTTCCTAACCCAACAAAATCATGTCTATGTCGAATTATATGGCTGCATCTCAGATGCTACCCAATTCCGCTGAACGGTGTTCCCGTAGATACTACATGACCTCCTCAAATTTAGCCCATACCTTCCTTATCATGCAGGCATTTCCAAGTTGAAGATGTACAAACACAGAGGTTTCTTCCCAGAGCTCTCTTTCTTGTGAAAAACAAAAACAAAAAAACCATTGAGACTTCCAAAGACCATTTCCCTGGTTCCTAACCATGACACGCTACCAAACTAAAAAAAATATTTATATAAGTAAATATGAAGATTTAGAATGAAGGGAATAATTGTCCTTGAAGCAGACTGTTAACAGTATAGATTTCTTTTTCTTCACTGTGTTCTGGATTTCTGTAATTCATAGTTTCTTTATTATCATCAGGTTTTTTTTTCACCTGTATTTTAAAAGATACACTTACGTGAAGCCATGCAATAGTTAAGAATGGAATATCTCAGAAAGTATCATTAATTTCAATTAAATAATTCAGATATGAAATCCACCAAGATACCTAAGAGCTTAACTATCACTGGTAAACAGAAATAGACATAATTTGGAGTGGGAAGATGCACAAGTATTACTTTGACTGTCCGACTCAGTGATCTGCCCAGGGAGAGTAAAATTGAATAGCAGTGAGCTGCTCAGGGTTGTCATGTGTTTTACATTGTGGATCAAAGTTGTGCTTACTTATATTTTTTAAACATGTCCAGAAGAAATTAAACATACGACCCAGATGAAAAGTCAACTATTTTTTTTAAAGGGGCTTTTAAAAAATATATTTTATTGATTTTTTACAGAGAGGAAGGTAGAGGGATAGAGAGCTAGAAACATCGATGAGAGAGAAACATTTCTCAGCCGCCTTCTGTACACTCCCCACTGGGGACATGCCCGCAACCAAGGTCCATGCCTGCAACCAAGGTCCATGCCCTTGACCGGAATCGAACCTGGGACCCTTCAGTCCCCAGACCAATGCTCTATCTACTGAGCCAAACCGGTTTCGGCGAAATATATTTTACTGATTTTTTACAGAGAGGAAGGGAGATAGTTAGAAATATAGATCAGCTGCCTCCTGCATGCCCCCTACTGGGGATGTGCCGGCAACCAAGGTACATGCCCTTGAGCGGAATAGAACCTGGGACTCTTCATGGCCGTCACTCTATCCACTGAGCCAAACCGGTTTCGAAAAGTCAACTATTTTTGATACCACATAGCACTGAAGAATCAGAGTGGTATTTTTCTGAAATCAAGGAGACACTAGTAGGATATTATTTAAAAATCAGGTAATTAACATGCTAACTAAGTCTTCACTATTCTCAGAGTACTACATGAGGGCATTGGGTAGAAAAAGACAACATACATATTCATGGGAGAATAATAAAAATATATACATTTGTATATGTTGATACACTGAATACCCCAAAATTACACTTTTAAAATTCAGGAAATATTTTGAAAGTTTTTAAAGCCTACCTCAAATACTAACTCCTTTTCTTGGTTCTTTGCACTTATCCCCAAACCTGATGTCATTACTCCCATAAATATGTATGGCACACCCTCTGCGTGGCAGACATTATGTTAGGAATGAGGATGCAAAGGTGAAAGTCCCTGTCTTTATTCTCGGGTGTTCAGTCTTGTCTGGGCACCAGGCACAGACACAAATAATGACATTAAAAGTATTGTGCTAATACAGTAGATATATAAAACATATAGTACATTTACTAATGACGGAAAATTACCCGTGCCAGAATCATCAAGGAATGCTTCATAAAGGAGATAGTGTTTGAGCAATACGTTGAAGGAAGAATAAAATTTTAAAGTTTTTCAGATAGCATTGGTAGAGTGAGGATGCTGAATAATATTTTAAGCTCTGGCATAAAAAAATGGCATGTACAAATGCATGGAAACACACAACAGATTGGGGGTTAGAGAAACATAGAGTGTGAATGGAGGAAGATTGGCATGTGAGATTAAAAATGCAAGATGAGTAAAGCTCATTAAAGGTCTTATGCTTTGTTCAGGTATAGATTTGCATATTTTGGGCAATGAGAAGTGACTAGTTTTGAGCAGAGGAGTATTATAGAGTCAGGTAAAAGTTTTAGAAAAAATTTCTTTGGTTACAACGTTCATGATAAATGGAAGAATGAGATGGGGATTACAAAACCAATTTGGGTGACAGAATCCATAAACAAATCATGAGGGCCGGCATTAGGACTTGGTGTAGATAGAGAGGATCCAATGTATTCAAGAAATATCTGAACACAAATTTGTTAATTAACTATTTGTAGGATAAAATTGGAAGAGAGAATCAAAGATAACCCTCTGATTTCTACAGTTAAGTTCTGGAATTATAAATTATTTGCCCAAGTCACCCAATGAATAATTGATAAAGACAGGTTTTATTCAGGTTTTTTTTTACTCCAAATCTGAAACTATTTTAATTCTCTGTGGGAACCTTTTTCCATATCCTGAGTGGTTCAGGGTTCCTGGGTCAGGGTTCGGGTTCTGAAGGAGGCCACATGCAAATGAAATGAGAGACTAGAAAATATTAATTTGGCGATACTGGGGGGCCAGGTGGGAGCCTTCCTGTAGTGGAAAGGACTGTCACTTGCTCTGGCCTTTTTCTCCCTTTTATTAAGGCTTTGGGACATACCCCTATCCTTTAGGCAGGAAATAACAAAACAGAAATTAACATGAAACAAACAGGTAGAGTTTGCTTCAGCCAACAACGTTTCAACTAAACAGTGAGTAATTAGCTCTGACCTTTCAGAGCAGTTAAGGTTGCAGCCTTCTGGCCTCCTGTTTACATCCATTTAGTAAGAACAATGTTTGGTTTCCGACAATTCTCTATCCAATACCCTGCAAATTAGTCAAGAATTTAATTTACAGATATCACTGTCCCTTAGTAGGAAGGGCTATCTCATGACCTATCACATAGTAGGCACTCAGTAAATTGCAGGTAGATGAACTGATTACCTTTTAGCAGATCAGTTCAATCCAGCTATGTTCTTTCAGGGTAAATTTTACCTCTAACACATAACGTTTTGTTCTATTTTGTTCCGGTTAATTAATTATATGCATCTCTTGGTCCCTCTTTTAAATTGCAAACTCACCAAAATCATGAACTGTATCTTAATAATTCTCTTATACTTTACAGTATGTAACAGTATATTGTCATATAGTAGGTTCTTCCTAAACATCTTTTAATAGGATATTTAATGAATATCCTATTGCTGTACATTTTGTGAATTTCATTTAGTTCCTTTAAGATAATCTGAAAAGGAACCATCTTCTTAGATTGAATTTAACCACTTCATCCATAACACGGCCCCCTTGTGATCCTTTATCTTTTGTTTTATTTATTTATTTATTTATTTATTTTGGTTTAAGTACAGCATGAAAAGGCCATTTTCTCTGATACTGTTTGACCTCATTGTGTTATAGGATTGACTGTCTGCATAATTGACAAATATACAGAATGGAGTTTATAGGATGTAATAAAGCCCTTGTCTAACTTTATTTGTATGACACCTTGCACAGCACCTTACATAAATGGCTTTTGATGAGAGACAAGAGAACAATGGTGCAGGCCAGTTGACCTAATTAGGGAGTATTAGCAATGCAATCCTTTCAAATTAATTAAATATTGAAATCAGAGGGCAGAGAAGTTCTATATAGGCTTCTGGAATCAGACTATTAGCCTGAAGCATACGTGTCCCCTTCCCGCATCTCTTTTGCCCTGCCAAAGTATAACAAGGACACATATCTGCCCAAAGACACAGTGCAGCATCAGGATTTTGATTTTTTTTCTATTTTAATTAAATATTTATTATTCAGATTTTTACATTTGTTTCTCTTTTTTCCCCTCCATAGCTCCCCTGCACCAGGCTCCCAACCGTCCCTCTACCCTTACTTCCCTCCTGTTGATCTCATCCATAGGTGTATGATTTTTGTCCAGATTCTCCCTGTACACCCCTCACCCCTTCCCCCCTGAAAATTATCAGTCCACTCCCTTTCTGTGCTCCTGGTTCTATTATATTCACCAGTTTATTCTGTTGATCAAATTTTTAATTCACTTAATTTTTAGAGCCACTTGTTGATAGATATGTATTTGTTGTTCATAATTTTTTATCTTTTACCTTTTTCTTTTTCCTCTTCTAAAAGAATACCTTTTAGCATTTCATATAATACTGGTTTGGAGTTGATGAACTCCTTTAGCTTTTTCTTATCTGTGAAGCTCTTTCTGCCCTTTAATTCTGAATGATAGCTTTGCTGGATAGAGTATTCTTGAGTGTAGGTTCTTGCTATTCATCACGTTGAATATTTCTTGCCACTCCCGTCTGGCCTGCATCGTTTCTGTTGAGAAATCAGCTGACAGCCGTATGGGTGCTCCCTTGTAGATAATGAACTGTTTTTCTCTTGCTGCTTTTAATATTCTCTCTTTGTCTTTTGCTCTTGGTATTTTAATTATGATGTGTCTTGGTGTGGTCCTCTTTGGATCCCTTTAGTTTGGGGTTCTGTGCACTCCCTGGACTTGTAAGTCTATTTCTTTTACCAGACGTGGGAAGTTTTCAGTCATTATTTCTTTAAGTAGGTTTTCAGTACCTTGCTCTCTCACTTTTTCTGGCACCCCCACAATTCTAATGTTGGTACGCTTGAAACTGTCCCAGAGGCACCTTACATTATCTTCACATTTTTGGATTGTTTTCTCTTCTTGCTCTTCCAGTTGAGTGTTTTTTGATTCTTTATATTTCAAATTTTTGACTTGATTCTTGCCTTCCTCTAGTCTGCCGTTAGGTTTCTGTATAATATTTTATATTTCAGTCAGTGTATTTTTAATTTCTAGTTGGTCCTTTTCCATCTTTAATTGGTTCTTTTTCATCTCCTCTTGGGTCTTGCTAACTTTATCCAACTTTTCTAGGATATTCTTCAAAAACCTTATAAGCATGCTTTTGAACTCTATATTCAGTCGTTTGTTTTCCTCCATTTCTTTTGTTTGTGATCTCTTCCCTTGTCTCGGCATGAGTAGAAATTCTGTGTTGGATTCAGCCTTATGATACCACACTTTCAAAACTGCAAAACCCTCCATGTTGAGCTTGGGATGGGTGGAGTCTCAGGGCTTAATGGACCACCTTGCCTTCCAGTTGGCCCCGCCCTCCATGGTGCCCCCGAGTCTCACATGACTGGGTAATCATTGGAGCGGTCCCTGTGTGCTTGCGTGCTCTCTCAGTGCCTCTAGACTGATGCATTTCTGGCTCCCTTTCAATCCGGGACTATATGAATCTGGGTCCCCAGGACTTTGCCCAAACCTGGGGTTTAGTGGAGTTAGAAGTGATGCAATTGGGATGCTTTGTCTCCCGCCCTCTTGTGAAAGCCAGTGTCACAATCAGCAGTCGGTCTTCTGTGCGCAGTGCTGTGCATGCTGCCCTACTTCTGCCCTTAGGTGACTCCCCCAAATTTCTGTGCACTTCTCCCTTTTCACAGTCCAAACTCCTCCCATATAAGTTTCAGCTACACCTGGGGTTTAGTGTCATAGGATAAGGGGTTCAATGCTGTTGGGAGTCTCCTGCCAGAGAAAGCCAGCCAGGTACTCCAGCACCCATTCTCTCCACAGGTGCATCTCTGTACCTCATCTTTTTGCAGCTCCTCTGGGTCTCTATGAGCCCCTCTCTTTCCTTCTAGTTGTAGAATTTCCACTTAGTCAGCTTTCATGTGGTTCTGGATGATGTCTGTTCTGTCTTTTAGTTGTAGTTTTGAAATTGTTGTGCAAGGCAGCAATGTAGTTATTTACCTATGCCGCCATCTTGGTTACCTCAGGATTTTGATTTTTGAGCTGTAAGGTGGAGAGGCTACATTAGAGACAGAAAAGATAAAGCAGATAAGTGGAAACATGGAATAGTCCTGAGTGAAAAACTTCCCTAATGTAATTGGATTTCACAGTCTGAATTATCTGAAAAAGGATGATAATTATGGTTCATACTACATTAACTTATTACACCATAGGATATTATAAATATGGATGCTTTCAAAGTACATGTTTCAGGAAACCATTCAAAAGATTACCAGAGAATATTTTGACTCTAATACAAAAATGTTTATTATCATTTCACATATTATAGTGTCTTTTCACTTACAAAGATACCTATACTAAAATACTGTTAGATTTGTGGTTAGCATGAGCATGGCTCATATCTGTGTTAGTATGTGTGAAGGACCATTTAAGTCACCTCTGAATTTGATTCATTTTAATAGCTCCTCAGTAAAATTTAGTAAGTATTTTCTTGTTTACTGTTAAGTAGTGATTTAAGTCTAGCTAAAAGAGAGGGACACATTATTTGGGAGCCTATCAATCTCAATCATTGAGAACATTGACCTTGGAGTTTTAGCCCAGGACCGAATCTAGGCTTTGCCACCAGCTATGCCATCTTCAGGAAGCCACTTATTCTATCTCATCTGTAAAGTGAAGGCAAATAGCACTTAGTTCCTACATTTATTATAGGAATTATATGAGACAATTCAGGAAGCACTCAATACAGGGCCAGGAACACAATAAATATGCAGTAAAGGGTAGTGCTAATACTGTTATTATTGTAATTATCTATATGCTAGATGCCTGGTGCACTAAATTCATGCATGGATGGGGGTTCCCTCAACTCAGCCTGAACCTTATCCAATTGGGGACCCCCCCTGTGGGATGTCTGGCTGCTTGGGATCGGGCCTAAACTGGCAGTCAGACATCCCTATCACAATCTGGGACCACTGGCTCCTAACTGCTTACCTGCCTGCCTGCCTAATTGCCCCTAACTGCCCTCTCCTGCAGGCCTGATGTCACTCCCACCTACCCTCCTCTGCTTGCTATTTTGATTGTGATTGGTCAGTTCCTATGCCAACA
Organism: Lasiurus borealis; assembly: GCA_004026805.1. Taxonomy (NCBI): domain Eukaryota; kingdom Metazoa; phylum Chordata; class Mammalia; order Chiroptera; family Vespertilionidae; genus Lasiurus; species Lasiurus borealis. Next base: position 12,245 of record PVJN01047313.1, read on the forward strand.
TCAAAAGCTTCACCTCCTAGGCAGCCATTGGCTCCCCACAGCACCCGCCTTTGATTCTTTGGTCGGTTTCAATGCCAGTCAGCATCAAAAGCTCCAACTCCTAGGCAGCCTCTGGTTCCCCACAGCACCCAGGTTTGGTTTTCATTGGTCTGTTCCTATGCCAGTCAGTGTCAAAAGCTCCACCTCCTAGACAGCTATTGGTTCCCCACAGGACCCAGATTTGGTTTTCATTGGTCGGTTCCTATGCCAGTCAGTGTCAGAAACTCCACCACTTAGATAGTCAGATGTTGGTAGAGTGCCCACAGTACCTATCTTTGGTTCTGACTGGTCAGTTCCTATGCCAATCAGCATCTACAGGCCTATTTCTTGGCCTGATCAGAGAGGCAGGCTTTAACAGCAGTCCCACAGAAACTGGGAGAGAAAGAAAAACCTGGCTGCTGGTAAAGATCAGAAAGAAAGAGGGGGAGAAAGAGAGAGGTAAGTACACTGATCAACAGCTTACACTGAGGCTGCAGATCAGACCCTGACTCAATTTCTGGGTCTCAGACACCTGAGCAGTCAGTGCTGGGTCTCCAGGCTGCAGCTGGGAAACCCACCTCTGACTCTCTGACTTCTGAATGGTCTGCGTTTGGTCCCAGGCTCGGCCCCTTCCCAAGCCTAATGCCTCCACCTCAAGCTTTAGGCTTGGGAAGGGCCACCCCTCCTCCAAAGGCTGGCTGGGAGTGACCTGGGTGCCAAGGAGGTTCCCAGGACCCAAGTGTGCATGCAAATTAACTGCCATCTTTGTTGGGTTATTTTGCATACTCACTCTGATTGGCTGTGGGCATAGCAGAGGTACAGTCAATTTACACATTTTTCTATTATTAGGTAAAATATAAAAACCTAAGCGACTGTTATGACTGAATGACCAAAACAACTGGAACAACTGGAATGACTGGTCAATCACTCACTATGATGCACACTGACCACCAGGGGGCAGATGCTCAATGTAGGAGCTGCCCTCTGGTAGTGAGTGCACTCCCACAGCCGATCTCCCGCAACTGGGCATTGGCGTCCAGCGTTTGTTCCTTCTGAGCCCATCCTGGTGATCATGACTGCTTCTCTCAACCCTGCTGGGGCCTTTGGGCCCTGGGCTTGGACGAGGAATAGGGGGTGAGTGGCAGTAGATGCAGCCCCTTTCCCCGGGGGGCTGTAAACCAGCTCCCTCCCCAACCTCCCTCCAGCCGACAGGCTCTGATTGGCCTGCAGTCCCTCCCCCTTGCCAGCAGGCCCCATTTGGCCTGGCCCTGATCGGCCCTGATCGATGGCCAAGCCTATGGACCCCACCTATGCACGAATTCATGCACCAGGTTTCTAGTAGTACCATAATAATTATCACCACCACTGCTATCAATTCCTTGAGAATGAGATGAACCCAAATGATGCTGCCAGCTTATGAAGTCCCAGCCTTCTCAAGTGACATATCGCTTTAATTTCCACATTTAAATAGTAGGTTTTAATATTTAATTTTTAATATGTGGGATGTTTATAAGCAATAAGCATCTAAAATACTTTGTCAATAACTTTATAATGTGCTTATTTGCATTAGATCATGAATCACTTAAAGGAAATCAGAAGATGCCAAACTGAGTAGATACCTTTGAGATTATCAATAAATTGTTAAGCCTGTCATGCTTTTCCTTATACTATCCAAAATAATACTGTCTTAATTTTTCATCCCAATAAGTGAGAGTATTTGTTAAGAAGAAAAATAACTTGGACAATGAGAAATTGTCACAAAATATTGTAACATGATACTGGATTTATTGAAAAGGACAAAATAAGAGGGACTAAGCAAACAAAAGATGACTTGGTAAGGAAAAACAGTTCTATTTGGTGTGCAGGGTGGGGAACCAAGCACCCTGCCTGAGACAGGATGTGTTCCTGCTCCGTCCAACTATCAAGGAATAAGGAACATGGGACCTATTTCTCCAACACGCATCTCTGCACATGCCACCTAATGCTCAGCCATAATGCGCACTTCACAACACCCCAGCACTAAAGGCTAAGTGTGCATTTAAGAATGAGTGGAACCTGCACTGCCTAGAGGGAATTTAAACAAAAAAAGAAAGGAAGAAAACTCTCTGCAAATAAATGCTGGATATTATAACACCCCAAGTAGTCAGCAAATTCTCTCCTTCCAAAGTCAATGTTGGTCCATTTCCAAAGGATAATACTCATCCTCCAACCCTCAATAGGTTTCGAAACTCTGAGACAGAGAATTCTATGATGTCTAAGCATATGCTAAGCTTCTATACATGCCAAGGAATCACACTGACATATACCACAAAACATTTATGAGTATTAGCAGTTAAACTTGCTAACTTTGCCTGGGGAGATTCAGAAACCAAACATTGAGTGAATGAATGAACAAATGAACAAATAAATGAACAAATAGGTATAGAATAAATGAATTATATAAAGAGTAAATAAGTGCTGGTAATTCATTAGGAATATCTAATTACCAGTTTCTCAATCACATTTAAATCCCCCTTTTTTACTTGTGCAATAAACTCTAGATTTTGTTCAGTAGATTATAAGTATTTATCAAGTATTCAATAAGATACAGCACTGATTTGCCTGTATGTGTTTTATGAGTCTATTCTCTTTATTTGCCAATTTTCTTTTTCTCTTACTTCTTTTCTTTCTTTTCTTTTCTTTTTTTTTAAGGAGGGTTATTCATCTTTCAGCCTGAGCCTGAAACATGAGTAAGCAATTGTCAGTGGTCAGTGAAAACCAATGGACTAAAATTGATGACAAATGTTTTCTGCTACATCTCTTTTCTAAAATGTACTGTAAGATCCCTTTGAGTGTAAATACTGCTCTTAACAGTCATATCCCTATGCATACTTTAATATAAAGTCATTATCACTGAACCCAAGATTTCATATATGTTAGGATGGTTCTTCCTTACTCTCAGCATTCCTGATGACTCTGCTTGTCAAAATATTATCAAACAAAAACATTTTTATTCTTATTTTCACTTCATTAAGAAAATGGCATTGTATCAAAAACTTGTCTCAATGTAGCAATGACAGAATATTTCAAAATTTAAGTAAAGAACAAGGAAACATAGTCTACTTCCTATATTTCACTGATATTTAATTTTAAAATAGCCTCCCTAATACAGAGTAGTATTAAATATAACTGTAATTTAAAAAAATTTTAATGAAAGATAATTTTTAAACCTCAATGAGATACTACATATATCCATTAGTATGACTATCTATTTATATAAAAGCCTAAGAAACTATCCAACCATTCGGTAGCTATGACACACACTGACCAGCAGGAGCAGACACTCAACTCAGGAGTTGCCGAACTGCAGTGACTTCGCAGTTGTGGTTCTCGGGTGATACACGGGGAACCAGAGAAGAGGGAGCGCAATTCTGTGGTGCACTACCCGAGAACTACCCGTTCTCAGTCCAGGACTCCTCAGAAAATGTCAGAGAGCTGGTTTTAGAACAGGCTGAAAGACCCTACCAGTGCATCCGTGCACTGGGCCTCTAGTACTGTAATAAAATAAAACATAGACAATAAGTGTTGGCAAAGATGTGTAAAAATTGGACCCTTGGTATACTGCTGGTATGTAAAGGGTGCAGCCAATTTGAAAAAGTCTGACAGTTCATGATAGGATTAAATACTAGGTTATCGTATTACACAGCAATTCCATTACTAGGTATATTTTTAAAAATGCATTCCCACACAAAAATCTATACATGAATGTTCATAACAGCAATATTCATAAAAGCCCCAAAGTGGGACTGATCCAAATATCCATT
>PVJN01047314.1:0-16064 GCA_004026805.1 Lasiurus borealis
AGATTGCAGGCTCGATCCCAAGTGGGAAACATACAAGAGGCAATACATCAATAATTCTCTCACCATTGATGTTTCTATCTCTGTATTACTCCCCCTGCCTCTGAAATCAATAAAAACATATTAAAAAAATTAATCTGCCAAAGTTCTGAAACATTATAAGGAAAACATACCTAAGATAAAATATATGGGTGTTTTTTTTCTCCTTTCACTACATAGGTTGAAAATAAGTATATGTTTACTAAACTTGAATAATTTGGATTAATACCTCTCTTTCTAATTAGTATTTTAGACATATTGCCATGCTGTCATTTTCACCTTTCAAGAAGCATTTGTTATACATGTTATTTTTGTCAGAGATTTCTTGATATATTTGAATTTCCAATTTTTTAAATTAAATCTTCATTGTTGAAAATATTACATGTCCCCCGTTTCCCCCCATTGACCCCTTCTAGCCCGCCCCCACCCCCCAACCTTTGTTCTTTTGAAGCCATTTTGGTTTGGTATTCTAAAAATACTAAAGCTAATAGTGGGTATTGTAGGTTATGGAATGTGTTCTATCTTAGATGGAAAAAGACCCTAGTATATAGATGCAATTGCTGAGCTCTAAGATAAAGTAAAAAAAGGGGGATACCTGTGTTCTGTTTTGTCACTGGTTTATTGTATAACTTTGCAAAATTTGATTCTTTCAATGGGATTATTTATCTTATGTTCAAAATAGAGATGAACCAAATGTCAAAAGTCTACCTTTTATAATAACCAAACTGTGAATGTCCCTTTTGTGTAGGTTGGAATGGTTCATCTTTATCTAGATCTAGATCTAAATGCTGAAGAACAGAAGAGTTATTTGGGGATAAAACACCTTTCCCCAAACAGGATCAAACAACATATGTAATTATCATTGTGGTAATTAGCTATTAGTAATAGGAAGAAGGCAAAGAGAAGGCCAGACATTTTAAGCATGATCATCTGAGCAGCTTGCTTCTCCAGGACGGTGAAACTTTATATTCCCCAGGGAACCACCAGTCATACCCTTAAAATCACTAGGGGAGGCGGAAGATAGATGCACTCACAATGAAGTTGGGGTGACATAGAAAAGATGCTTGCCTGTCAGTCAAACCTGGGAACAGAAATCATTGGCTAAAGGAGGTGGAGCCACTGTAAGTGCAGGCGAAACACTTCGCTTTTGGCTCTCTTGTTCCTCTGGCTTTGCTCCTGCTTCCTTGCACTCTCCCTTGCTCCACTCCATAGTCATGTAGCCATAGACGCTACATGGCCCAAGGCCATGCAGACCACACACACAATGGACTACAGCTGGGAACACAAATTAAGCTAGCCTGATGCAGGACCAGACTGTGCTTCAGTGTGGGACAGAGATTCTGAGCATTGGCTTTAATCCTAGCTCTGGTGAACATAGCTGGACTTCTTCCATGGATGGAAATAGGGGCGGGGTGGGGGGTGAGGGAAGGGTTGGCGGCAGCGGCGGGTTGGAGAAAAGAATGAAATGATTTCGGTGAAAACTTAAGTGAAATATTTTTTGAATAAATATGACAGATTTAGAAGCCAAATTGCAACCTTTCATACTATTGATTGCATTTAAATAATCACTGGAGTGGTTGCAATGTTGTAGGAGAGACACTAAAACTTCAAATATGTAGAAGTAAGCTCAATGTTGAAACAATACACAATGTTAAAAAAATACGGCTGACACCTATTAGAACAAAAAATAGCCCAGCAAATTTTTTAATATATAAATTTAAGTGAGATATTGTTGATCCAGAAAATATGCAATAATGACTATATGTCACCAAATCAAAGACATTGTCAATGTAAGACAGACTAAGAAAGGGGATAGGGGGACTTTCAGTTCATTGTAAGACCATATTTGAAATACAAGTAAAAAGAAAACTCACTGCCAATTGAATTATGACATAAAGCTTTCTAAATACATTGATCATAAGGGGCAAATCAGTTTTAGTTTCAGCTAAAATGTGAAAAAATGGGCATCTTAGAATGGATGAAATTCAGTAAATCTTTTTTTTTTTTTTTAGTTTTATTGCATAAATATGTTCTGAGAAAATTTTTCTTCTCCTCTCTCATCCCTTTTTATGAAGTTGGAAGAATTCTGAACCTTGGAAAGAAAAAGGAATTAAATGATGTTCTTCTAGATAGAAGAGACAACAGAAACGCTCTTGGCATCATCTTAAAATTTTTTTTTAATATATTTTATTGATTTTTTACAGAGAGGAAGAGAGAGATAGAAAGTCAGAAACATCGATGAGAGACATCGATCAGCCGCCTCTGCACACCCCACAGTGGAGATGTGCCCGCAAGCAAGGTACATGCCCCCAACCGGAATCGAACCTGGGACCTTCCAGTCCGCAAGCCCACGCTCTATCCACTGAGCCAAGGTCTCGGCCTTGGCATCATCTTGAATGAAACATTTTTGTAAACGCTGGCTGGTATCAGGGAGCTTTTTTTCCTGGTAGACTAGCAGACCACTTGGAGACATGATCTTTGCTAGCATACTTACTATCAAGCAGAATGCTTAATATTGTATCATCTGGACAACTGTTGAACATTTTAATAAGATTTACCATGTAAACTAGTCAAGATGAGAAAGTATGAGAAAATAACTAGGTAGATTTAATCTAGTTGATATTTGATACTCACAGAGGTGTATTATTTCAAACAATGAGGGAAAATAAAGCATACTAAATAGTTATCTAAAAGCTGCTATTGCCACCTAGTAGACTATCAAAACAGTTTACAAGTATCTTTAGCTGCTTTAGGCATTTTTCTCTCATCTGACTTTAGAATTCACCACTCCTATCATGGGGGAACTTCTTTCACATCCCAAGTGGTTCAGGGTTCGGGTTCTGGAGGAGGCTGCACGCAAATGAAAAGAGAGACTAGAAAAGCATTAATTTGGTGATATTGGGGGGAACAGGCAGGAGTGTTCCTCTAGTGGAAAGACTACTCCTTCCTTTAGCCCCTTGCCATCCCTTTTATTCAGGTTTGGGATACACCCTTTCCCCTGAAGCAGGCAATTCCAGTAACAACTAGATTATCTTATCAGTAAGGATTTACATGATTATTTGATGGGGAATTTCATTGTCTCAATTAGAAAGGGGGTGGCTGGCTTTGATCTTTCAGAGCTTCAAGGTTGACCAGCCTTCTGGGTTCCCCTTGTCCACACTTTCTATTAGTGAGACAATTATTGGTTTTTAAGGCACTATCAATCTACTATGTCAAAGTTATTATATTAGTGCATTTAAGTTATTATGTCAGTGCATGTACGTTCCACAGACCCAACATCTCAGCAGTTTAATCCAATAAAAATCTATGTTTTCTCAATAGTGTTCTTAAATATTTTCTAAAGTATGTGTTCCTGGCCAAAGTTCTCCTAAATCTTTCAGAGACTCACAGACACAGAACATTTCTCCAGAGCCTTCTTCATTTATCTGGAAGATGGAGAAGTAGAATTAAAGTATTCCTTATAACACTAATTTCTTCTTTTTTAAAATATATTTTTATTGATTTCAGAGAGGAAGGGAGAGGGAGTGAGAGATAGAAACATCAATGATGAGAGAGAATCATTGATCAGCTGCCTCTTGTATGCCCCATAATGGGGATCGAGCCTACAACCCAACTCTGACTAGAAATCAGTCATCTCTTGGTTCTTACATTGATTCTCAACCACTGAACCACAGCAGTTGAGCAAACGACTGGTCTTTAGAGGCTTAATAGATAAAAATGTATTATGGATTTTTAAGCATTTCTTATCCCATAACCACTTTTTGTGGAGCATGTATCGCACCAAAATTTTGAAGTTATATCTAAAATGTAACCTATGCTGTCTTTAATATATACTTTAATAACATAATAAATATTTAATATTATATGTCTTTAATAATATGCAATATTATATCTCTATTGCTTAACTATTCTTAGCTCTGTATTATTTTGATATTTTCCAATGTTGCTCTTTTAGTTCGAATTCTCTTCCAAATCACCCAATCTTCTTTGTATGTACTAACTGTGAGATTTTTGATAAGATGCAGAATCAATCTCTCTTTCTCTTGCAGGCATACAAACATATATGCACACAAGATGGTTATTCAGAACAAATACTCTGTAGCATATTTATTTATTTATTTATTTATAAAAAAATTTTTATTTATGTTTTTATAAATTTTCATTATTCAGATTATTACAATTGTTCATCTTCCCACCAACCCTCATAGCTCCCTTTACTCCATTCCCACCCTACCCCTGCCCTTACCTCCCCCGAATTATCCTCATCCATAGGTATATGATTTTTGTCCAGTCTCTCCCTGCACCCACTCAACCCTTTCCCCTGAGAATTATCAGTCCACGCCCTTTCTATGCCACTGATCCTATTATATTCACCAGTTTATTTTGTTTATCAGATTTTTAATTCACTTGATTTTTAGATTCAATTATTGATACATATTTGTTATTCATAATTTTTATCTTTACCTTTTTCTTCTTCCTCCTCTTCTTAAAGAATACCTTTCAGCATTTCATAAATACTGGTTTGATGTTCATGAACTCCTTTAGCTTTTTCTTATCTGTGAAGCTCTTTATCTGACCTTCAATTTTGATTGATAGCTTTGCTGGGTAGAGTATTCTTGGTTGCAGGTTCTTGCTATTCATGACTTTGAATATTTCTTTCCACTTCCATCGGGCCTGCATAGTTTCTGTTGGGAAATTAGCTGACAATCTTATGGGTCCTCTCTTGTAGGTAATTAACTGTTTTTCTCTTGCTGCTTTTAATATTCTCTCTTTGTTTTTGCTCTTGGTATTTTAATTATGATGTGTCTTGGTGTGGTCCTCTTTGGATTCCTTTTAAATGGGGTTCTGTGCACTTCCTGGACTTGTAAGTCTATTTCTTTCACCAGGTGGAAGTTTTCGGTCATTATTTCTTCAAATACGTTTTCAGTATCTTGCTCTCTTTCTTCTTCTGGTACCCCGACAATTCTGATGTTGGTGCGCTTGAAGTTGTCCCAGAGGCTCCTTACACTATCTTCACATTTTTTTATTCTTTTTTCTTTTTGCTTTTCCAATCGAGTGTTTTCTGCTTCTTTGTATTTCAAATCTTTGATTTGATTCTTGTGTTCCTCTAGTCTGCTGTTAGGACTCTGAATAATATTTTTTATTTCAGTCAGTATATGTAATTTCTAGTTGGTCCTTTTTCATCTCCTCTTGGATCTCACTAAATTTATCCATCTTTTCTAGGAAATTCTTGAAAAACCTTATAACCATGGTTTTGAACTCCATGTACAGTCTTTTGTGTCCCTCCCCTTTTTTGTTTTTGATCTGTTCCTTTGTCTCTGCATTTTAACTTCTGGTGTCCTATATGGACCAGTAGCTCCATCTCTCTAGTTACCTGAGGTGGACTCTCTTCGTGCACCCCTTTGTGGACTGTGTGTACAGCCTTGTTGTAGTTAAATCTTGATTGTTGTTGGTATCACTGGGGGGATTTGACCTCCAAGCCAATTGGTTGTGAGGATCAGCTGTGTCAATGCCAGGAGAACTTTTGTGCTGGACTCTTGCAAGACTACAAAAGCCTCTGTTCTTGCCTTGGATGGGGCAGAGTCTCAGGGCAGGGCAGACAACCTTGGCTTCCCATTAGCACCTGGTCTCAGTGTCCCTTGGTAATCGCTGCAGTCCTCTCTGTGTATAGCTGTGCGCACTTCCAGATCTCTGCCTTTCCAGCTCCCCTGAGTTTCTTTGTGCTCTGGGGACTGGTATGAGTCTGGGTCCCCAGGGTCTCACCAAAACTGGGGATCAGTGCAGTCTGACCTGGATTTCAGTGCAGTCGGGAGCTTCTATCTTCTTCACACTAGAGAAAGCCAGTGGCACAATCAGCAGTCAGCCCTCTGTGAGCACACTTTCGCATGCACCTCCAGACATCTGCCTTTCTCGGCTCCCTTAGGTTTCCCTGCACTCCTCCCTTTTCACAACAGTCCAGGCTCCCCCGAATGAGTCTCGCCCGGAACTGGGGTTCAGTGCAGTTGGAAGTTTTTGTCTCCCTCCCATTAGAGGAAACCAGCCAAGCACTCTGCCCTGTCCTCTCCACACGCACATCTCTGTACCTCAGCTTTTTGCAGCTCCTCTGAGTCTCCATGAGCCGCTCTCTTTCTTTCTAGTTGTAGAATTTCCATTCAGCCAGCTTTCCTGTGGTTCTGGATGATGTCTGTTCTGTCTTTTAGTTGTAGTTTTGAAATTGTTGTGTGAGGCAGCAGTTTAAGTGCTCATCTATGCTGCCATCTTGGTTTCTCCCTTAACTTGTCAGTCATCAGCTTGTAAAGAAATATTTTAGAACATCCAAAACAATTAGGCAGAGACTTCCAGCTTCTGGTCCAGATGTAAGTTGTTTGAGCCATCATTCTACTTTTACCAAACCTTTCCTCTAATGACTTGGAGCTGATTTTAGAAATAAAATTTGCTCTAAAACGACACCGAGTTAGGATCACGGAGGTTACATAAGAGAATGTGCCTGTGAAGCTGACATTTGCGGCAACAGTCACCTCTGGAATGAACATCACTAGCGCCACGCTGATGCTGTAAGAGAGCATAGTCATTCTATGTGACAGATTCTGGCTCCTGGCCTTCATCTGTGGAATGGAAATGAGAGTCCATTTGTGGGCAAAGAAGATAGTTTAATCCTGGCTGGTGTGGCTCAGTGGATTGAATTACATTTCCTTTATGTGTAGCATATTTATTATACTTAACTATATATATGAAGTGGGAGGCTGAATATGTAATGAATCTGGAAAATAGTAGAGAGATCAGATCTAGCAATGTAATTGTGAAAGTCGTTAGTATGTGACATATATTAGACAAGAAGATGGCTAATGAGTCCTGGGTCACAGCAACATTTGGCTATTGGGCAGAAGAGTCAGCAAAGAAGACTGAGCAGTTGTGTACACAGAGATAGGAAAACTAGTAGAGTGTGGGGTCATAGGTCTCTATAAAGTATATATTTTCATATTACAACTTTCTAAAGGTTACTTTTGCTTTATGTGTATAAAGATACCTTTAATTAAAGATTCCTTCTGCATGTCTACTGATATTCTAAAACTACTAAAAAGTTGATAGAAATGTATTTGGGGAGTTAGATTAAATTTTAAGGTGATCCTTACATCTTTAAAAATAATTCTCATTAATACTGCATTAATATTATCCCTTCACGGATCTATTTTATGCAGGGCTCGGGTCCTTTTAAGATTTTTAAATTCTATGAAAAGGATTGGATTCTTTCATGTCCTTTTAAATTGCTGCCAGGAATCAAAGAAATCACTATGCAGTATGCTTTTTTCTGGGCCATCAGTTCTTTGAGTCTTTTTCCCAATCACTATCCCACAGTTTTTTATGGGTTTACTTCCTAATCACTGTCCAACAGTTTTTTATGGGTTCCCTTCTCAATCACTGTCTCCTATGACATGACAGCAATGATATTCTAGTTCTAGTTAGTGGATAAATAGTAAGTAATGGCAGTACAGGTCCTACCTTCTTTGGCTTGGTCCAGGGCAACTTGCACCAATGCTAGCATGGCAAGGCATCTTTACCATCCCCAATCTCTGGAATGTTTCTCCTCTGTCTCACCAGTATATTGGTTGGGGCCACTGCTATCTGTGGTTGAAGTAGTCTGGTCAGTTCCTCTCTCAAATCCATTGTTGCAGGAATCCATATGGGCTTGGAGGAGTTTTCTGTCAATATAAGAGCATATCTTTAACCAAGGGTTAATAAAGTGACCTTTCTCTAAACTAGACTCTTGGGATTATTTTTATTTTGCCAAACCATTTTTCTTTGTCTGACACCATGTGTGTCTTGCCATCAACATTTTAAGTGAAAAAAATTCAAAGTGAAAAAATTTAAAGTAATTAAGCCTTGATGTAATATACTTACAGGAGATTTCTCCACCTTCCTTTTTTGTTTTAAATGATATTTAGAGGCTTTTGTAAATCCTGAAATGCAGTCTTGATAGCTTTTAATTCAATTTTTTTGCATAGAAGTATGACTGATCTGAATTCACTGCATTATAAGCAATTTTATTATGAAGCATCAGTAAAAAATTAGTTAGTGCTCCAGGAATAGGTTCCTGCCCCTGAATATTCAATTTGCCAACTTAAATAAGTCTGAAATAAGTTTTATTTTCTAACTTTATTTGTCCTTGGGTGTGGACAGTAAATGACACTAATTAAATTTCTGCTATCAGTCTTTGAGCACATACATTAAGCTTTGTTTAGGGAAGCAAAAACATGAATTATTTAATTTTCTTTATGAGGCCTAATACATTGACTTTTAACTGTAGTTTCTAAATATTTGAAGAGCACTTCCCTTTATTTCCTCCCAGAGTAATTTCTAGACCACATTTTAACTTCTAAGCCACATTTTAGCTTCTTCTAAAACTTCTTTTATTCTTCCTTTTAAACCAGGTAACACACTTGGTTGCTTTTCAGATATTGGCTAATATTGTCATGCCTACATTTTAAGTGACACTCTTTACTTATGGTGACTTTATTAATGATCAGATTTAATGTTTGAATAATAATCTTTAGTTTACCCTGTACATAGTAGCAGAAGAGATTTTAAAATTTCTCCTTTTTATCAAGCTTATAATTTACTTTTAAACAGCATTATTTTTAGCTAGTGCTTCTTTGCATACATATACAAATTTTTACATTGACCCTTGTTGAAGCCAACTGCATATAAAAACATTGGCTTTTCATATAACTGAAATTATATGAGACCTTCATTATATTTTAAAAAGCTAATTTAGAAGGAAATCAAGATGGTGGCATAGGTGAACACCTAAACTGCTGCCTTGCACAACAATTTCAAAACTACAACTAAAAGACAGAACAGACATCAGCCAGAACCACAGGCTGAGTGGAAATTCTACAACTAGAAGGAAAGAGAGAGGCTCACAGAGACTCAGAGGAGCTGCAAAAAGCTGAGGTACGGAGACACTTTTGTAGAGAAAGCAAGCGGCAGAGTGCCAGGCTAGCTTCCTTTGGTAGGAAGGAGATGGAAGGTTCAACTGCACTGAACTCCTTATCCTACAGCACTGAATCCCAGGTCTGGGAGAGACTCATATGGGGGGAGTCTGGACTGTGAAAAGGGATGAGTGCATGGAAATTTAGGGGAGCCAAGAAAGGGCAGAGGTCTGCGGGCACGCACACCACTATGCACAGAAGACAGACTGCTGATTGTGCCGTTGGCTTTCTATAGTGAGCTAGAGACAGAGTCTCCCAATTGCGCCACTTCTAACTGCACTGAACCCCAGTTTCGGGCAAGATCCTGGGAACCCAGACTCATACGGGTCCTGGAGCACAGAGGAGCCAGAAAGGTAGAGGTCTAGAGGCACATGCACACAGAGAAGCTGCAATGATTACCGAGAGACACGAGACCCAGGGGCTGCGTAGGACAGGGCTGACTGGAAGCCAAGGCGGTCTGCTAAGCCCTGAGACTCCACCCTATCCAAGCTCAACAGAGAGGCTTTTGCAGTTTGCAAGTCTTGTTTCATAAGGCTGATTCCAACAAAGAAGTTCTCACAGCACAACGAAAATGCGGAGAGAAAAGAACAGATCAAAAACAAAAGAAATGGAGGAAAACAAATGACTGGATATAGAGTTCAAAACCATAGCTATTAGGTTTTTCAAGAATTTCCTAGAAAGGATGGATAAATTTAGTGAGACACAAGAGGAGATGAAAAAGGACTAACTAGAAATAGAACATACACTGAGTGAAATAAAAAATATTATACAGAAACCTAACAGCAGACTAGAGGAAGGCAAGAATCAAGTCAAAAATTTGAAATATAAAGAAGCAGAAAACACTCAACTGGAAAAGCAAAAAAAAAAAATCCAAAAATGTGAAGATCGTATAAGGAGCCTCTGGGACAACTTCAAGCATACCAACATCAGAATTATCTTGGTTCCAGAAGAGAGAGAGCAAGATACTGAGAACCTATTTGAAAAAATAATGACTGAAAACTTCCTCCACCTAGTGAAAGAAATATACTTACAAGTCCAGGAAGCATACAGAATCCCATATAAAAGGAATCCAAAGAGTACTACACCAAGACACATCATAATTAAAATACCAAGAGCAAAAGACAAAGAGAGAATATTAAAAGCAACAAGAGAAAAGCAGTTAATTACCTACAAGGAAGCACCCATATGATTGTCAGCTGATTTTTCAACAGAAAGTATGCAGGCCAGAAGGGAGTGGCAAGAAATATTCAAAGTGATGAATAGCAAGAATCTACAACCAAGTTATTCTACCTAGCAAAGCTATCATTCAGAATTAAAGAGCAGATAAAGACCTTCACAAATAAGAAAAAGCTAAAGGAGTTCATCAACACCAAATCAGTATTATATGAAATGCTGAAAGATGCTTTTTAAAAAGAGGAAGAAGAAAAAGGTAAAGATAAAAATTATAAACAACAAATAGGTATCTATCAACAAGTGAATTAAAAATCTAATGAACATATAAACTGATGAATATAATAGAATCAGGAGCATTAAAAAGGGAGTGGACTGACAATTCTCAGGGGGAAAGGAGTAAGAAGGGTGCAGGGAGAGATTGCACAAAATCATACACCCATGAATAAGGACAATGCCAGGGAAGTAAGAGTAGAGGAAGGGGTGGGAGACAGGTGGAGGGGAGCTAGGAGGGGTGGGGGTGAGAGAGCTGGGAGGGGTGGGGGGTGGGGAGAAACAAACATAATAAACTGAACAATAAAGATTTTTTAAATTAAAAAAAAAGCTAATTTATTAAGTAACTAAAGTAAACATCTTTATAGGAAAAAAAAAGTAAGCAACGTTATATGTTTGACCTATGAAGTACAGATGCCATCCCAACCTATTTAAAAAGCAGGTTGCCAGCGCTTTTGTTTTTAAAATTCTGTTGCTGGATAAATTGGTTTTGCTTAAGAAATATTCAGCAATCTTGCCTTGCCCTCCCTTAGAGGATAAAACCTTTATAATATTTAAAATATATTTATATAAATAAAATATAGTTATTAATTTTTATTTAAAAAGCTTTCCTTTGATTTTAAGTATATTAGATTGGCCTAATTTTAAAATATTGCTTTTAAGAAGAGAAAATAAATCCTTGAATCATTCCAGGGCCTTTGGAATGTTCCCAAGTCATCTCTCGGTTAAATTCATGAAATTTAACTTGGAAAGACCATCAAATATATATATATATTTATAATTCTTAAAGATAATATTATATACTTTTGTAATTATTTTAAAAGATATTAATTAAATTTAAACTCTTTTTATATTAAAAATTTGGTTCAGACCATAGAATTAATCCTCTTTTTTAATTAGACTGTATAAAATATTATACCTCAGGTTGAAATTTTACCACACTTGGTACATCAATATATTTTAAACTACTAATTTCTCCAGAGAGAATATAAAAATTATTTTCTCAAAAATAAATTTTTATATTTTATGTATTTTGTTATCACAACTATATAATTTCTCCCAACTTAATTTGAACTTTAAACTCTTAGAAGCCTTAAATTTTAGCTGGCAAGTTAATAACTTCACACTTTTAAGAATATACTTCAAATAAAATACAAGATATATTTAATTAATAGATTTAATTCTGTCCTTTAGATTTTTCATATAAGGCAAACTCAGATTAATATTTGAGTATTTTGTCATTTTAAAATACCTAAATATTTAATGCTTTTATTATTTAATTCAGCAAACCTCAAAGTTTTAAGTTGCCAAAAACGGAAAACTATGCTTCTGGCTGGCAAAGGAGGGAGAAGTAGGGAAGCAAGCTTGTAGCTATTTAAATGTAAAATCACCACATTCTTTCCTAGAGATAATCATCTAAGGTTTCTGCTGTTGCCGGAAATGTGACCAGCCCCCTCCTTCAACAAAGAGCGAACCCCTCCTATTAATACTGCTATAATTGTAACTGAAAAGCTTTACTACAAGTCCTTTATTTTAATTATATTATTTATCTATGTTTCAACAATTTTGAGATTTTAAAGTCAGTTATAGTAGGTCCTCAGGTCACATTGGAAATTTATTCCTACTGCGTGACATAACTTGATTTTCACCATAAGTCGGAACCCACCTACATAAGCACTTATGTCACACATATGGAGCATATATACAGCAGTAATGAAGTGAAACAGTAAAAAAAAAAAGAGAGAGAGAGAAGAAAGAAAGAAAGAAAGAAAGAAAGAAAGAAAGAAAGAAAGAAAGAAAGAAAACATTTCCTGACCTTTACTTGTGGTAAATAAATAAAAAACATAAAGCATATATATACATAGGTCAAAATAATGGAAATTTTTTTTTCCTAAATAAATGGGAAATGGTGAGGTAACCACAAAACAAGTATGTCAATTATAACGGGAGGAGTGCCTGTATTATTATTTAAGGCTTTTTTTTTTTTTTGGCAAATTCAGTAACAGATAGTTTACTGACTTTCAATTGCCTTAAGGTTAACTTTGGAATGCGGTCCATTATTATTCAAAAACTACCCTTTATTATGGAAACACTAATCTTGTTGCACAAACCCTGCCTGTATATATTTTTTCCCTCTTAGGTCATTTTCGCCACCTTTCTTTAGAGAAAAACAATCTTGGGTTTATTCCATAGCATCTATAAAGAAATTGAGTTCAGCCGAAAATCCATCCAAGACCGGATTGAGCGCACTTTTGTCTTAAGCCAGCCTCTTTCTCTTCACACATATAGAAATCCCAGCCGTCTCCCTTGAATTCTGCCAAATTTCTAAATGACAGACCGGGAAATAAAAAACATGGCAAAAATGAGACTTTTTTAATAGCACTCTCGGGAGTGGGTGTCCATTTTATAGGATCATCACGTGTCTCCCCACCCCCACATCCTGCTTGCTCTGGGGAAATTTAGTAAATAACCTGGCACCTAGGTGGTTTCTTTTCTTACTGAATTAAATTAAAGTCGTGCTTAATAAACTAACAATAAATACATTAAAATAAACAAAAATTACAAATTAAAAACTACAATCAACAGAACATATAGACAAAACTTAATATATCACAGTTCTTTTTGTGAATTTTTTTCTATTCCACTCACCATAGCATTGACTACCCTTTAAAGTTATTTTAGCTAACATCTGCCTATCCCAAGGCATCATATGGTAATTTTTAAACAAAGCATCAGAGTCCCCTGTTAGAGAGCTGACAACTCCACCCTCTCTAGCTGCCTGGTCTTTCCATACTAGAGGTGGAGGATTTGGTGGCTTTTTACACATTACAGATTTTTGATCCTCAATATGAATTAGGCATTTTGCAATTTGAATAAGACCCCACTTAATTTTATTTTATTCTTATATTTTATTGATTTTTTTACAGAGAGGAAGGGAGAGGGATAGAGAGATAGAAACATCGATGAGAGAGAGACATCGATCAGCTGCCTCTTGCACATCCCCTACCAGGGATGTGCCCACAACCAAGGTACATACCCTTGACCAGAATCGAACCTGGGACCTTTCAGTCCACAGACCGATGCTCTATCCACTGAACGAAACCGGTTTCGGCAAGACCCCATGTAATTTTAAATATGACAATGGCACTCATCTTCCTTGAGCCTGACTGATTTAAAAGAGTACCTTTTGACATTTTCATTTCTTTATAATTTTGCCTTTTAATCAAATTCTTCCCTATTATGACCTGACTTGAAAAAGACATCCTTGTCCACTTTGGATTGCAAATCCAAAGCTTGGTACAAACTTTATGCACAGTGAATCTCCTCCCCTTTTTTCCGGTGATCCCCACCTTTAGTAGTGATCAACTTCTTCCTTTTCACTCTGGTGAATCTTCTTCTCCAGTCCCTGTCTCAGGCACCATAAGTGCCACAGTCTTTTCGCAGCAAGGGTTCAGGAATTTGGAGAAGAGCTGCACATAAATGAACCAAGACAAGAAATATAAATTTGGAAGGTATTTGAGTGAATCAGGCAAAGGCTTCACCCTCTAGTGAGGTGGCTCCTTGAATCAGACCCACAGCTTTTTATTAACTGGAAAATACATTGGCCCTTTAGGAATGCAAACAGGCATATCAAAGGTAAAGTTTGGTAAACATGAAAAGATTATCAGGTTAGGGGAAAAGCCTGCAGCTGTTCAACAGCAGGTAATAATATGCAGATTTTCAGCCCTCCTAAAAATGTCCATCAGCCTTCTAACAAACTTCTCACATTTATCATGCTGTTCTTAACCTCCAGCATACAACAACATGGACAGACCTTGAGAATATTATGCTAAGTGAAATAAATCAGACAAAAAAAAGATAATAAACATATGATTTCGCTCATATGTGGGATACAAAACTGAAACTCAAGAATATAAATAGCAGTGTGGTGGTTGTCAGAGGGAAGGGGGCTTAATATATGGGGACAAAAGATTATTTCACTTTAGGTGGTGGGCACACAGTGCAATATATAGATCTTGTAAGATAGAAATCCACCCCTGAAACTTATATGATCATATTAACCAATGTCCCCCCCCAATATACTGAACTTAAAAAATAATAAAAAAGAAAACATTTAGCACAGTTAGGAACCTCCATATAGTAGTTTTCTATTATTGCTATTACAGATTACCACAATCTTAGTGACTTAAAACAGTAAGAATTTAATATTTTACTATCCTGGAGGATAGAAGACCAAAATGAGTCTGAAAAAGCTAAAATCAAGGTGTTGGTACGGCCATGCTTTCTGTGAAGGCTTTAGGACAGAATCTTTTTCTTCACCCTTTCTAATGTGTGAAACTGCATCTTTTGCATTCTTTGGCTCATAATCTCTTGCTCCTTCTTCATAAAAATCATTTGAGCATATTTCTCTCTGGCTCTGCCTCCCTTCATTTTGTCATTTGACATGAACTCACTTATATATGAAATCTAATGAATAAAATAAACTCACAAACAAAATAGATCCAGAGTCATGGAAGCATGCAACAGACTCAGAAATCTCAGAAGAAAGGGGGCAGGGATGGGGCAAGAAGAGTTAACCAAAGAACTTACATGCTTATATACATAACCCATGGAAACAGACAATAGTGTGGTGAGGTTCTGGCTGAGGAGTGGTAAGGAGTGTGGTAATTGTGTGAGAGGGTCATTGTATTATCTCTGAGACAAGGAGACCTCAGTTATTGTCTTCTTGGAGAATAGATATCCATAAAGAGACAAAGTGTAGAAAAGTAAGCAAGAATTTATTGTCTTGGCTGTTGTAGCACAGTTGGTTGGACATTGTCCAGTGTACCAAAAGGTTCCTGTTTCGATTCCTAGTCAGGGCACACATGCCCAGAGTGTGGGCTTAATTCCCACTTGGGAGGCTTGCAAGAGGCAGCAAATCATTGTTTCTATTTCTCCTTCTCCCTTCCTCTCTCTAAAAATCAATTTAAAATATTTTTTTTTAAAAAAAGAATTTATTGATGACAGCAAAAGCACACTTAGAACAGTAAGACCAGGAAGGAAGTAGAAGAAGCAACAAGAGAGCCTAGGAGCACTGCTTTGGCTCACTAGGAAGTCAGTGAAAAGGGGATCTTGCAGACACATTCACCGGGTTAGCCCAGGACAAGCTGCCACTGCCCATTGCTCCCCAGGTTGCAAGTCACTTAGAGTCCCTTAGAGGTTAGGGGATACATATTTCTAGGGGAAGGAGAAGGAGCCGGAAATAGCTTGGGTGTTCTTCCTGAAGGAAGGTTGCACTGGAACCTTTATTTTAAAGTCTGGATGGTAAGGGGAGATTTTAGGGGTGGAACAATAGAATATTCATCAGCTTAATTTTCTGTCCTTGGGTATGTTTGTAGAATGGCACTTAATTGGATTTCTGTTATCTGTTTCCCTGAGTAGGGTGATTTAAGCTATTTACCCTCTGGTTGCAGAGAAGTGTAAACCATTTACACTTAAGAGACCTTGTTTTAGGGAAGATTGGATTTACTAGGTAGCTGCAAACCGCTGTTTAACTATCTGTCTTAGTTTCCGTATTCCACTTGTCCTGGAATTTTCTTAGCTTCTTGCTATGCT
>PVJN01047315.1:0-16064 GCA_004026805.1 Lasiurus borealis
CACTCCCAACTGCCCTCCCCTCCTATTCTGATCATCCCTAATCACCTCTGCCTCTGCCCTGCACCATGGCTTTGTCCTGAAGGTTTCCTGGTCTGATTTGCACATTACCCTTTTATTAGTATAGATATATGACATACTGCCATAACTATAACATACCTACCAGTATTACTCTATGAGAATACATACTTCATGCGATAGGAAGGCATCTAATACATTACACTGTATATGTTGTATGGAGTAGGAAATACTGTATTTGTAGCAATAGTATACCCTGTGACTTCCCTTCCTGATTTAGGAATGATTCCCCAGTTCTTTGAATGTTTCCTGGCCCCTGATGTATTTGGGAAAAAATAGCTGTGAGTCTGGAGAAATTAAATTACAATCATGACTAATTCAACTGCCTCCTGTACTTCCAGCCAGATAACAGGAAAAACATCCTGGGGCCACGCCTCCTATGGCTGAGCTCTGGAGTGAGGGCCTGTGGCCCAGTGCAGGGCAGGTGAGGCCACTGGAGGCACCTCTGGTCCATCTTACTGTCAGCCAGCGACTGGGGCCCTCTGCTCCCATCTCATCCCGAGCCTCAGTGCCTCCTAATGGGGTCCCAAGGCTGCACCCCCAATCCCGTTGCCCTCTCCTCACCATGGACTGTGGTGCAGCGGCATGGGGCGCAGGCATCCCGTTTTCATTAAAATGTTCAACCCGCGCCTGCATCGCCAATGTCCACAGGTGGCCTGGGGCAGACAGTGATCCTGGAGGCACTCGCCGCCCCCACCAGAGCTCAGCCACAATGGTTCAGGGTGAGACAGCCCCACCAGGCCCCATGGCTGCGACTTGGACCTGCTTCCTCAACCAGGGACCTGGTGCTGGGTGGGCGGCAGCCACATTTCCTCCCTAGCCCACGCCGGAGCGGGTTCCTGCAGTTTCAGAACCAAACTCCGAGGGCCTCCCCAGGTGGCAGCAGCCCTGATCTCACCAGCTCTCCCTCAATCCAGCCAAGGCTTGCTTCTCACACTTGTTTCTCACACTTGCTGAAAACCTTCTCAGTCCACTTGCCATAGTAATCAGTTCGGGCTGAAATGACTGGGAGACTTCAGCCACTACCCCACCCCCCAGCAGGGCTGAAAGGACTGGGGGACTCTGGCAGGGTTGAGGGGACTGGGCTCTGCCATCTTTGTGATGGTGTGATGGTCAATTTGCATATTGTCTTTATTAGATAGGACGTGTGTTTAAAAATGAACTGTGAATACAGATTAACTTTTGCTTATTATCCATATATAATATGGACTAGACACATAAAAGCAAAAATGAATAGACTATGACTCCTTGTATTTGTTTAAATGCATTCTGAACTCACAGTCACTGAATTCTGCCATAGAGTTCTTTTGACCTGGACACAGACAGACATATGCACAAATCTCATAACCTAATTATTTTTATTTAAAGGTAAACTGGGCTTTCACATACATAACACCTTGATTTTCTGAATATTTTGGGTTCTTTCGTCAATCTTCACATTTAACACGGAAGCTGGCCATTGGGAAGTAGCTATCCTGTGGCAAGCAGTTTGAAAGGAATATAGGAAGCCAAAATTACCCAACTGAAGAATGTGGTGGGAGGAGAAAGGAATAATATATTTAAAACATCCACAGTATAAATTAGAGTTTAATTTTTTTTTCTTTTTCAGAAAGTTAATTATGCTTCTCATTATAAAAAATCATGGCTAACATCTATTGAATATCAATTTTGTGACATGCTTCTTTCTAAGAGGTTTTCATGTGATCACTCATTTCATCCTGGCAAAAACCCAGTTAATTAATATTATAGTCACCTTCACTTAAAAGATGAGTAAGAGGGAGCTAATAAATGAGCCTCAAATTATATGTCAGGGATCTGAACCCTAGTTTTGAAGCTAATCTAATTTTGCACCATGTACTCTTAAATAGCACCCTGATAAAAGAAAAAAGAAAGAAAAAAAAAGAAAGAAAGAAAGGAAGAAAGAAAGAAAAGAGGGAAGGAAGAGAGAGAGGAAGAGAGAGAGAGAGAGGAGAGAGAGAGGAGAGAGAGAGAGAGAGAGAGAGAGAGAGAATGAGAAGGAAAGAAAGAAAGGAAGATTTTTTTCATTTTTTAAAATTCTATGAATTTTGCCATTACTAATGCAGGCATATTATTGAGAAGTCTTCTGATATCCAAATAATTTATGATAATAATTATATTTTATAGAAAATTTTAAATCCATATATATTTACAATGTCAGATATGGGTATGTTTAAGATAAATTAATCATTTGCATTGCTGTAATATCAATTAAATACTTTGTTATTAAAATAGCTATGCCTTATATGCTATGATGTTTTTGGGTTCTGTGAGACAGGATGAATGCTATTTTGAACCTTAATTTTCCTTTTTACTTCACAAATAAAGGGCTCGACTGGTTCCTTTCATGGTGATAACACTGAAAATCCAGAATCCTTAAAAAATGTATATTTATTCATTCAATAAAGATCTGCTGAGTGCCTACTATGCTCTTTGTCCTGGGAGTACAGCAATGAATAAAACTACCAAAGCCCCTTCCTAAAAGAAACTATAATTGATAGGGGAGGGGCATACAATAGAAATAGAATACCATTGTTTAATAGCTACTCGCTATAAAGAAGATATTTTCTTACCGACCCTGGGAAAGTAGAGGATGTGTTGCATGAAGAAGAACATGCCCTGAAGATAAGGCAGCCCCAGAGCTAGACAAGCCTGTCACTCAAAAGAAAATGCATTTTAAGGGCAGATCAAGAGCAGGGCCTAAGTGAAGGGAGATGGCATTCAGGGCTAATCCTTAAGGGGCTAATTTCTGCAAGCACAATGATAGAAGGCAGACCCTGGGAAGTCACTAACTTTAGATTTTTTTTCTCACCCACTAACCCTATATAACAGCGTGTTTGAAATGAAATGTCAGAGCGGTCTTTTCAGAGCGTTATACCTGCTATTCTCTCAGCTTGTCAGGTATCTGATTAATAAATGCACTGCAAAGATTCAACCTAGTCTCTACTTACTTGACTGTGGTAGTGGCCGGCAGCTTGGGCCCTTTCATGTCCGGTATCATAACCTCTACTGTAACCTTAAGGTTTTACAGTCACCTTGGTATAACTTCAACTTTTCCCGAGAAAGCTGGACATTTTTCTCAGTAAAGAAAGAGAAAATCAAGAAAAAGTGAGCATTTATGAAGAAGAAATCTCTAATGGATCCTTAACATACATTTCGAATGTATTTTAAAAATCAGTATTAGCTTGTAAGACTCACAAAAAAGAAGGAGGGATGAGGTATCTTGTCCAAGGTCACACATTGGTATTATTTTAGCATTCATTCATCACACTATCCATTCACAAGTTATTTGTTATATTTAGTTGAGAATTACCTTACTTTGGTGATTCAGAACTTACCATTTAAACAAGTGCATATTTATCTAGACAATTACAGAAAAGAAGTGAGTCAATAACAAAATAATTATTACTCAAGTAAATTATTTATAAAGACAAGGATAAAAACCATTAAACTCTATAAATTCTGGAACTATGATATTATTTTAAATAGTTAATTTGATACAATTGACTATAATGTACAGCTACTGCTTAAAGATCTATTCTACTGGACTATTACTGCTTTAGACCTGCATTGACAAGAGGTCTTTTAAAATCATAATTTTATAATTTTATGGCCAAATATTTGTACTCTTTGCCTCTGACTCTGCTTGTGTACCCAACAGCTTGGTTATTTGGACACTTACCCTGCCTACCGGAAAAACTATACTCCTCATATTATTTGTTTAAATCACTATTTAACAACTTTGTTTAATAAGCTAAAGGGAAACAGAAGCAATGATCCATGACTCACGACCACTTGTCCAGGTCTCAGAACTCCATTCATTGGTTATATCTTGTGATTCTGCCAAAACTGGAAAGCCCCATTACCAGTCTTCTGAAAACTGCGGCTCACGAGCCACATGCGGTTCGCGAGCTGCGGTTTTGTCGCTCTGTTGACTAATGAGTTTGCCGACCACTGACTTAGACTCTCGATTCCAGTAATTACAGGCTATTGTTGTTCCATGTGATTAAGCCCCTATCCCAGTGGTTGGCAAGCTCATTAATCAACAGAGTGGCAAACCATGGCTCGCGAGCCGCATGTGGCTCCTGAGCCACATTTTGCCAACCTCTGCCCTAACCAATCAGAAACTATATAGTGAGTACTTATGGCCTTGTTTCTCTTAGCAATCTCCCTGAAGATCAGCTTCTTGCAGTTTTTCCTGAAAAACCCTAACCTACCTCTCCCTGTTCAGAGCATACTTTCAGTTTCAGCCACAGGCTATGTTTCTCTGGTTTGCAAACCATCTGTAATAATCAAAGCATAATATTCTAATTAGACCGGACATCCTTCTGGACATCCTTCTGGACAATGCCATGGAAGCAGGGCCCAGGGCAGAGGTGGCAGAGGCCCTCTGCCTCCTTTGCAGGTAGTGGCTGAAGCAACCACCCTGGCTGCAGGGGCCAAGTTCCTTGCATGGGTTTCATGCATCAGGCCTCTAGTATATGAATAAAATTATCTTTTTGTCTCTCAGAAGTGTCTTCTGAAATTTTTGTGGACAGACATATTTCAAAGAAGCCGTTAACTTCAAGTACTAGTATCATCCTACCTAATAAAAGATTAATATGCAAATTGACCATCATTCCATCACAAAATGGCTGCACCCACAGCTGAGGCCAAGTTCCCATAAGGAGTCTTAAGGAGCAATCAGCAGGGACCTGAGGCTACTCCCTCCCCCATCCCCGTGGAGCTTGACAGGGGACCTCAGGCCTTGCTCACCAACCTGGCATCAGGCAGAGGACCTCAAGCCATGCCCCCCACCCCAGTGCCAGGCCAGGGAACCTGAGGCTATGTCTATTGCCTGGGAGGGCTTGGCAAGAATGGAACTGGCTGAAACCAGTTTTGCTCAGTGGATAGAGCATCGGCCTGCAGACTGAAAGATCCCAAGTTCGATTCTGGTCAAGGGCTTGTATCTTGGTTGCGGGTACATCCCCAGTAGGGAGCATGTAGGAGGCGGCTGATCAATGTCTCTCTCTCATCGATGTTTCTAACTTTCTATGCCTCTCCTTCCTCTCTATAAAAAAATCAATAAAATATATTAAAAAAAAAAGAATGGGACTGGCTAGGTTTGGATCTAGCCCAATGGGTTGGGGCTGGCAATTTTGAGGTGCATGTGGGTGGGCGGGACTTGACTCTGGGTCCTGTGGTGTGGCTCCAGACTCTAACAGGAGGAATGTTTTCATATATATTTTTACTAATTTTCTTTCATCTCTGACTCTTCTATTATAGAGAAAGGGCAAACAGCAATATTAAATTATTTTCTCTAATTAATACCCTTTTATTGTGCACAAATTTCATGCACCAATCACTAGTCTTATTTATAAGGTTAATATAGACCTCCTCATTTTCTCAGACCATTATCAATATTTTGTTATATTTGTCATGGTATATAATGACTTATACATGATATTGTGTATAAATTCAAATTATTGATGCCTATTACAGACCAATAGATAGTTACTAAAAGGAATACTGATGATATAAGGAAATAATGTGTTTACTTTTGAAATATATATTGACACTTTATTCAAGCAATAAAGTTATGTGAATAGTAAAGAAGTAAAAACTGAAGTTTTGACAGGTTGAAAAGCTGTCAATACAAAATTGACCCATTATTATGTTGAAATAAATATTTTTGTTGTTACACATTTGACGTCATTACTTGTGCATAATGGAACATGAGTGCGGATATTTAGGCCTGAAGTAAACAACAGTAAAGACTGACATTTATTATCTTTCAAAATTAATAATCAGAAAGAGAGAGATGGAAAAGAACAATTAATACCAGTGATACCATTATAATAACTTGGTCATTATTTAACAGGAAAGGAGTCAAGGGGAGACTAAATAATATAGTCATGCCATTTGTACAGTTTTTCCAGCAAGCTGCCATTTAACACGTTTTAGATCTTTTCCCACAGATCCCTGGGGGAAGGGACTGGATAATAAATAGATGCATGCCCAGTAGATTCTAGGTGACATGGGTAGGTGCATACCTGTCAGTCACATCTGGGAACAGGACATTAGCTAGAATAGCCATGGCCACTGCAATGGCTTGAAATATGAGATCTCCTGACCGTAGGGTGCTCTCTCTCTCTCTTGGCTGCCGTGACCCTCTTTCACTCCTGGCTCTCTGATGGTAGGGAGCACGCCCCCTGCATTAGCTCACATGGATCACGGCCAAGGGAATCCCACTCAATGGACTAGTGCAGTGGTCCGCAAACTCATTAGTCAACAGAACGGCAAACTGTGGCTCACGAGCCACATGTGACTCACGAGCCACGGTTTGCTGACCACTGGATTAGTGGATTATAAGTAGCCCGGTGCTATGCTAGACTTTACTCCACCATAGAAATGACACTCTGGACACTGGCTCTGCTTTAGCACTGCGGAAGCCCCGGCTGCACATTTCCCAGGACTAGTGTAAGGGAAATGGTACTTACTTTGCAAACCGAAAGATGCAATTTCACGTGAATAAACCTTTCTATCACATCTCATTCTCTTATGCGAGTCTTACAAAATTCATTTTCTCAGGATATCATTAAGAACCCCACTCGCGCTAGCTAAAGAGAGGTTCCATCCATGCAATCCTCTGATAACACCAGGAAGACTGAAATTGTCAGAAGTTTAATATACAGTATTTCATTATATGCATTAAAGAGGTCTCGGGCCAAAGTTCCAGTTTTGCCATGCAACCAGTAAATGAAAGAGTAAGGGTATATCTTAATTAAGATCCTAATATGAGGTTGAAAACCACACTTCTTATATCCAGGTATCTCTAGACCATAAGAGGGTAAACTGATTTTATTGGGCAAAATTTCCAAAAATAATGGTCACTGCTCTAAAATAGTAAGAAAAGCAGAAAAAGGTTGACTTGGAAACAGTTTAGTGGAGAACTAAATGTATATTGTGTTCCTGAAGGTTACAATATATTTATCTGTTTTAGGTATATCTGAGAGAATTACATCTCGGTTTTCCATTTTTTAAAATAATGAGCATTCAACTAATGAAATGAGTTGCAGTTTATTTTGTCTAATATTATAAGGACTTAATTTAATTTCAAGCCTGTGCTCTTATAGAAATAATACCTAGGAATAGTCTATACTTCAAAGCACTCTTACATCAAGCCTTCTTTCTCTTTCAACTGAAAATGCCCACTGTAATATAAGTCAGTTTCACTTAAGAAACTTGATAATCCTATCAGCATAACAGGCAAATATTATTGAGAACTTAAAATGATATGTTACCCTTTTATGCATTGTGAAAATTTTTCAGGATTGATTTTAAAGGTATTTTCACTTTCTTATGTTTCATCGGTGACTTAATTTTTGAAATTGCTATTTTAAGTTTGCCAATTTAATGTTGTAAATATCATGATTATTCTTTCCCAATGCATTATCATATTCTGTTTTGAGAATCATCTACTCTGTTGCACTTGGCTTCATGTAATAAAAAAAATATATTTTTGGTATATATGTCTGATATATGGGTAAAGAATGATGAAAATGTGCTATAGTACTACATGGTAATCATGGTTCTTGTCATTCAGAGCTTCTCCTTTTTGATATGCAGTTCTTTGATCATTCCTGAATATAGGTGCTCAAGAAAGGTTTCTTACTATCAGAAGGGGGAAAAAAATCACTCTCATATTTGTGTATGTAATATACTCTCTCTTTTTATTATTCTGTAATTATGGAAGAAGAATCATAATTTTTTGGCTTTGGAGAAGAAGTTTCTATTCTTTTTAAAATTTATACTCTTCTAGATTTTTTAATTTTTTTCTTAAAAAATTACAAAGAGGTGTTCTAGCAGCTGTGGCAATTGAACTCAAATGGACCATTTATATTGGCAAACATGTCCCACGAGATATAAGGGAAGCAGCCTGTGAGCCCATTAGGTGGTAAAATGCTGCTTCAATGTTTGCTAAAATTCAGAGACAGTCGTTCTTTGAAAGATGAATTGACTCTTCCAGGTTAAGGCAGGGGACACAGAATAATGTATTACAACCATGATGATAATGCCCTGTCATCCAATTTGGTAACTTTTAAGACAAAAATTATGTTTTATCAATTACTTCTACGCTAGAATAGAAAAGAATTTCATATTGGACAGATTTTCTTTTTTTTTAATTTCGTATGATAATCTAAAGTTGCAGTTCTATTAGAAAATAGGTATCCTTTGCCCTTAGAAAATATGTTTTTAAAGATTTAACTCCTTATTATACACAGCTAGGAAAGGAAAGACGGAGTAGATTTACACCATACTGTAGAAACTTTCTGAAAAGAAATGGATTAAAGCTCAAATCTTTCAAAGTGACTCCAACCTCACAGTTGTTTTGTACAAGCAGAAAAGGGCAGTAAGGATCCCAAATGGCAACTCATTTTAAAGGAAGGGGCCTGTGCTAGTGAATGGCACAACACCAAATTTGAACATTAGAACAATGTTAGCTCTGGCGCAATCTGCACCAGGCGAGAAGCTCACTCTACCTGTAGAAATGCTGACCTACTGCTATTGTTTTATGCATAGTAGCTAGAAATAAAGTTTAAACTGAAATTGAAAGAATTATATACAATGAAATACTATTCAACCACAAGAAATGATGAAATACTGCCATTTTTGACAATGAGAATGGATCTTAAGAATATCATGCTAAGCAAAATAAGACAGAAAAAGTCAAGAACAGTATGACTTCACTCATATGTGGGATATAAAACTGAAAGCAAATGAACAAACAAGAAGAACAAACACACAAAAACTCATAGACATCTGTATATGGTTACTAGCTGTCTGGTAAAAGGGCCCAAATATATGATGATGGAAGAAGATTTGACATTGGGTATTAAACACACAATGCACTATTCAAATGACATATCATAGAATTGTACACTTGAAATGTGTTTGAAATCTATGCAATTTCATTAACCAATGTCACCCAATTAATAATAATTTAAAAAAATAATTCTAAACTTGGGAACCTAAACAAGATACACCAATGGGACCTGTGCAAGCATGTGAATAACACAGAGCTAATCAAGAACATATCTTGTGTATTGATAGCACAAAAAGGAGTAACAAGAAATCAAGGGCCTATGGTATGAAAAACTCCCTTATTCATTCATTCATTCATTCATTCATTCATTCATTCATTCATATTAATTTCCTTTCTCTGACATTTTTTAACTCTGACTGGCCCCTGAGCACTGAGTAAGAAAGCTCTGAGGATTTTTGTACTTTGTACTATGCAAAGATGAAAGGAAGCAAGATTTGAGGCACAAAAGGAAAGACCAGGAATGACCTTTTAATAAATTCATGAAGCATTTGTATTATTAAATTCTAAAATAAGAAATAAAATAGTATGTGTATTAGATACTGATAAAGAGCACTCTGTACTCAAGGTCTTTTTTAAAGCAAAAAAAAGGGGTACACTTGGAAAAATATTAACACCCAACAAAATTATGTATAAGTGAAAATTACTTAAGAGATTAAGTTGTAATTTTTTAAGAAACTGGTTTGTTTTATTATATACATTTTCCCCATAATGACAGGTAAACACAGTTTTACAATATTCCACCAAAATAAAAATTCTGGAGCACTACCAGACTTGGACTCTTTCTATAGCACTAATATGTAGTCCAAGTTCATGCCATCATCTCTCCATGTTACACATTTATTTTCATAGTGCTCTTAATAGTATGGTCTATCTATTAATGTCCCATTGAAGCCAGATGCTACAGGGCAAATTAATAGAATTATTAGAAAGAGTTAAAAATATGGACAGTGTTCTAGGATGTAAATAAAACAAGCCACGTGTTTTAAAAAAGAATTATCTTTCAGAAGGGATGACAAATATGGAGCTCCATGTTCTCACATGATCTAAAACGAATGCCAGCCACTTTTAATGACCATGTCACCTTTCCTGAGGAGCCTCAGATTTATTTTGAAGTGGATACTCCAGGCAGCCACTATCTATCAATTAGAGTTGGAATTAAAGATACCTATTCCTTGATTGGGAGCTGATAGAGGTTGCACATAGGTTATTCAGGAAAGTTCTTCTAAGTCTCAATATATAACATGTTTGTTGCAGCAGGATTAAAAAAACATATCAAAAATTTTATTTAAAATAACAGGTAACTGAAATATCCAATTTAAGAAGTACTAATAGTTCAGTACTAACTAAAAATTCAAAGAATTTTTTCTTTATGTGTATAAATTCTGAATGTGCTGAGTAAAATTAAGGCAATGCATTCAGACTCATCCTCATCTTCTTTCCACAAAATCAACTTTGATAGTGACATTCTTTCCCATTGCATGGAGAGATATAATTGGATTTCACCACTCTCTTTCTACTGGACATTCATGAAATGCTCACATCTTTTCCCTTAATAGACATATCAAACTCATTATAAATAAGTGTATGCTTTATTGTAGAAAGATTTGGTAGTGAATGGTGAGACAGAATATTATTATACTTTTATAAATTTGCTCTGGCAAAGTTCTGACAGATGCTTCAGGATATAGAGAGGTAATGATGCAGACCTAGGGAGATGAACAGAAGAGTAGGACAAATCTATGCTGGCAGACAGCACCATTTGAGCAGATTACACCCATGACAACTAGGATTGGAAACTTCAGACCTAGCTTTACTTCCTCAGGAAAGCCGGTGTGCACACAGGCTCCTATATCACTTCAAACTGAGATTTTTCATTGTGGAGTCCCAGGTACAGCACATAAAATATATGTCAGGACATAAATCAGTGATATGTGTATCTTCAAAATAGTTGTTTCTTTTCATTATGAAAAAAAGAGTACATTTTCTGCACTATTTATAAATTCCCTGTTTTAAAAAATGTTCCTCCTTCTCCCTTTCTGTTTCATTCTCTATAATCATTTATAATTCAAGAAAAAAGAAATAAGAGTGGAAAAAATATTGATTTGCTTTGGGCTAGAGACTAGAAAAGATACAATGCGATTTTTAAAAATAGATTATAAAGATCAAAACAGAATACAGTAAAAGTGAGTTTCTGAGTATGAGAATTGTTTTAGAAATTATTTTATTTATGAAAACTGGACATAGCAAAATGCAACATTAATTTATGGAATAAATATCTCAAACAGATTATCTAATCATGGGAACACTTGATTTGGGGTACTAAATTTACTTTCACATTTTGATAATTTGGTAGGTCAGAGGCTCTTTCCCATGAATTGTCTACTGTCCTTCCAAATGCACAAAATTACAAGGTATATGAGCCTGTGACTGAGTGGCTTTGGGGATACACATTTCCTTCAGTAAAGGATTTTGTGTTTTCAACTTCCTTTCATCAGGACAATGTTTCATGATTTGGAAGTAGAAGCTAATAAATGCCTTACGGAGTTATGGGAACTAACTGTGACCAGGAGTGAAAATCTATGATCAGAAGACAAACGTTAACAAAATGATGCTCTTCTGCATATGCCACACCTCATGACTGCTTGTTTATAATGTTTTAATTAGAAGTTATTGAAGCCTATTCATCAACATATTGTAAATTCTGAGTATCTCAGTTAAAAATGTGGTTGCGCCATAAGCGCAGACAGCTGCCTTTTTGCTCTGTCCTTACGTGGCAGGGAGAGACACAGAGATGGAGGGAGTAGAGAGGAAGAGAGAGGGCTCTCTGGTGTTCTCTTCTTCTAAGACACTAATTCTATCTTAGCAGAGTCTTATCCATCTGACCTCACTTAATTACTTCAAATGCAGTCACAGTGAATGTTAGGGCTTCAATATACAAATTATGGAGAAACAAAAATATTCAGTCCATAAAACTATCCCTTTTGTATTATACTTTATTCTATAAAATATATATGCACATAAACATATACACACATAAATATACCTAAACGTAAGTGTGTATGTATGTATGTATATATGTGTGTTATGTCCTATTGAAAGAAGGAAACTAACAGTCTGCAAAGCAGTCAAATGTGAAGACTGCTGATCTAGGACATATTTTAATTTTAGTTTAGAAACTATGTCCCAAGACAACATACTCCATTCCTAGATAACCCTTTTGGAAGTTTTCTAATGTTGAAATACATCACCCAACAATGCTCATTTATTGGTTTCTCTTCTACTACTCTGCATCAACTAAAACAAAGCTATCCCTATTTACATATCAAAGCCAGTTAATTGTATGCACTTACTAAATTTAATTAAATTCATTTAAATATCTTCTTCTGAGTCTCTCTTATGCCACTGAATACTGGGAATATAATCTCCACCCCTAGGGAGTTTATAGTGTACTCCAAGCCTGGTGCATGAAATTCATGAACTGGAGGAGGGGAAGTCCTGCAACCTGGCCTGTGTTTTCTTGCTGTCTGGGATCCCCCAGGGGATGTCCAACTGCCAGCTTAGGTTCTGGGACAACTGGGCCTAAGCTGGCAATCAGACTCCCTCTCACAATCCGGGATCCCTCACTCCTTACTGCCCGCCTGCTTGCTCCTTACCACTCGGCTTGCTGCTCCTTAGCGCTGCCACAGAGGCGGGAGAGGCTCCCACCAGTGCTGCTGTGCTCCCCAGCTGTGAGACCATCCTCTGGCTGAGCGGCTGCTCTCCCTGTGGGAGCATACTTACCACCAGGGGGCAGCTCTTACACTGAGCATCTGCCCCTGGTGGTCAGTGTGCATCATAGTGACTGGTCATTCCACTCATTCTGCTGTAATGGTCACTTAAGCTTTTATTATATAGATTTGTAAAGAAATTCAATTACAAGAATTATTTTATTGAAAGAAGGAAAGATTAAGGAGAAGGACATAATCATGTGAAGTGATGGATGGATATTAACATAATTTATCATGGTATCATTTTGGAACATAAGTTGTGCACATTAAACTAATATGTCAATTATATTTTAATAAAAACTGGGGGAGGGATTTCAAAAAGGAGGACGGACAGAATAGTGGCTACATTAAGGGAAAGGGCCTAATAAATACTGTGTAGTGGTTAACAAAAGCATTCTTAAAAATAATTGACTTTGCAAAATAAGTCCTCCAATGGGCCAGGGCAGGAAGGAGAGCCTTCTGGGGAAAGTGAATGTCCAAAAGTGAAAGAAAATTAAGACATGTTTTGGGATATGTCAGCTATTCAATAATCTCAAACAGAATAGGTAGTTAATGTTGAAATCAAAGTTGGAGCTCGATCAAAAAAGTGCCTGTTAGTAATGGCAGAGGTTGATATTTTTATTTACAGGACAATAATTAACAGTTAAAGGACTTTATGTCAGAAAATGATACATTAAAGTATTTTTAAGAAGATCTCTCTAGGTGCATAGTGAGAAAAAAATGATTGGATGATAATAGGCCCAAAGATCAGAATCTATGACAAAGTCTACCTGGGTTAGAAATGATGTGATAGTGGCACGGCATTGTAAGAACTGCCAACCCTGATTCAGACCTTATTTTTGTAGAATATGGGCACATTTATTCACTTGTAATATCTTCTTTGTTTCCAGGAATTTTTAAGAAGAAAAAGTGGAAGTTCAGTGATAAGGTTGAGGGTATGAAAATGTTTACTTCAGGGTGCTCGCACAGACACAGTGTAATGCCTTGGAGAAATCAAGAGAAAGAAGTCTAAGAGAGTATGAAACTAAAATATGAATGAATACACAGAGGAAACCAACTACTAGGCCGACCGATATTTTGCAGATAACCAATTGAGAGAGGGCTTTAAGCCATGTTGTGAAATTTGACCTCAAAATCTCCATCCCCTGGCGAGAGCAGCAGTGCAGCACTTTTTGGAAGAAGTCAGTGGTGGCCTACAGTGCTTGTTCTGCTGAGACTCTCCTGTATTGGTTGACAGCTGTATGTTGAAAACAGCAGCAGGGTCAAGCCGTGTCCCTGTGTCAGACCCTCCCAAAAGTAGTCCCCTGTGTACTAGGCCAAAAAAGCTTCAATTCCTAATTGTTTCTGTAGTAATTGATCTTATACCTCTTTATAAACTTGATTATAGTCTTCACAAAAGAGATGCCAGTTTACCTAGGACCACAGAGAGGTTTATAAAGCTTAATTTTTACTTTGTACCATCTTTGTTGTCCCCCCACCCAAAGAGTTTAAAGTGCCTAAAATTGGTGTTACTAAAATATGTTGGTAGGAAAAATGAGACAATAGGAGAAAGATGTCAGTCA
Source organism: Lasiurus borealis (assembly GCA_004026805.1). Classification (NCBI taxonomy): domain Eukaryota; kingdom Metazoa; phylum Chordata; class Mammalia; order Chiroptera; family Vespertilionidae; genus Lasiurus; species Lasiurus borealis. The sequence goes on from PVJN01047315.1 coordinate 14,289, forward strand.
ATGGTAAGATTAGGAATTTAAAATGCATACTATACGGTATTGTATCATGCCAAAAAACTAGGCTACATGTTTAGCTACAGTATTTTCTGCTATATATTGTGTGTTCGTGTGTACATGTGCCTAATGATGTGCATATGCATATGGTCCTGGTTTAGAAAGAGAACAGTGAGGGCGCTACAAGGCTCCAGTTTTTGGTGACTCTGCCAGAGAGTAATGTTGCAAGGATTTAATGTGGTGGCCTTTTGTGATGAACCTATCACTCCTGATTTCTGTTCACAGACAGTTTACTGAAAGGCAGCCCAAGTGAGTGATATATTGAAGTTGTCAAATATCACAGCAACCACTCCAAAATCCATTTCCGAGCACCTAAACCTGCGAAGTTTATGGAGATTCAAGGGCCCCCTAGCTCTTGGATGTTCTCTGCAACTAATCATATGAAGCTATATTTTTTAAAAGACACTACTGACCCTTCACTCCGGCCAAGTCAATTACTCTAGATTAAAATAGTTCTGACATTGCCCATGGAATGCTAATCTCACCGGTGCTCTGATCTGCTCTCAGCATTCCTGGTTGACTTCAGTCGTGACTCCTGAACTGCTAATGATAGAACCCGTCTTGGACAGCTCAGCTCTTTGGACCATCCCAAATTAGAGCCATGATGAGCTAAGGTAAACAAATAACAGAAGTTGGTTTATAAGCAATACATGAAGTGGGAGGCAAAGGACCAATGTTATTATTATTTCTCCTTATTACTTATGCCTTGGTGGTAAAGGAAAACAAAAGAAATAAATATACTATTTCAAATAATACCTAAAAGAAAATAAATTTATGATTGTGTCTATATCTAAAAGGTTTATAGCACAGAACTCCTCAATGACTATATGATTTATCCTATATATATATACGGTTATGTACACCACTGTAGCTAACTCACCAGGACACACATTTAATAGATGCTTCTTCTCTTCCCCTGATATCTATTTCCTAGGGAATGTATGTCCTTCAGGAATGTATTTGGTATGTTCTTCTTAAGGGAATCTCCAGTGTATAAGATAAAGGCAACAATACTGTTTTTGATAATGTTTTTGATACTGTTTATGATACTGTTTTGAAAAAGAATCATTCTTCATTGAGATTTAGGAAATGACATCGTGTTAACTGTTGGAAAAATCACGAAGTTATTCATACATTTTTTTAAAAATTAGAAACCTCTACCTCTCTTTCTTTAGACTCTTCCTATCCTAATTCTCTGGTTTCTCCTTCAGTATGAGCCCTTTTTTGTTCTTTCCTTAGCGATATAAGAGAACCATATTTAGTTATTAATACCTAGCTATAAAGTAGTTACATGGAAAGTAGTTATTATTATCAGGTAATTTCACATGATAATTTATATTATATACCAGATAGAGATATTTTACAACTGATGGATATTATGAAAGAAAAGGATATACGTATAAAATTTGACTACCTATGGTAAGATTTATTGAGTCACTCTAATAGTTTCTAAATATTTTTCATATAATAGCTCATTTGAAATTTACAGAAACTTTTGGAAGTCCTATTATTGATTTCATATCACATATATATGACAAAATTATGGTAGAAAGAGATTAAATAGCTTTTCTCAATTAGGTTTTAAATAATTTTCTCCAATGTAAGCACAAGTTCTTCTATCTAGTATTTGAGCTCAGTCTAGCTTAAAAAAATAATACTTTTACAAATATATGCTAAACTGTTTATGCAACAAGCATAAGAGAAAAAAATAGCATGTCAGAA
>PVJN01047316.1:0-16064 GCA_004026805.1 Lasiurus borealis
TTTGTTGCTTTCAGATTTAAGTTCTAAATAAAAATTCTGGAGAGGAGCATCTAAATAGTTAGATTTATGATCATCAGAATTTTACCATCTGCAAGAGGCCCAGTGCACGGATTTGTGCACATTGAAAGGAAATTAATTAGAAGAAAGATTGGTGCGGTAAATAGGTTACTGCAAAAAATTACATGTCAAAATAGTATTTATGATATGGTATTATAAAATGAAAACACGTGCACTATTGGCACCGATAGCTTTATATGTATCGCACATGCATGAGTCAGTGTTTATTTTTAAGTTGCTAGTGTGCATCATATGTATCAGCTGGTCAGATGGCCAGTGAATAAATCAAGATGTGGTTCACGTTGAATGTCGACAAAAACAACCAAATTCACTATTGACAATGACAGATTGAAACACACGCATGCAATTGGGGGCAGCGAGAGCATTATATGTATCACACATGCGCAAGTCAATGTTTATTTTTAAATTGCCAGTGCGAGTCATATGTACGGATGGTCAGACGGACGGTCACTTAGCCTTTTATATATAATTAGAGAGGCCCGATGCACGAAATTCATGCCAGAGTAGACCTTCCTTTGCCTGGCTACTGGTACCAGCTTCCCTCTGGCAGCCAGGACCCGGGATTCCCTCGCAGCTCTGGCTTCATTCGGAAGGTTGTCTGGAAGGACGTTCGGTCTAATTAGCATATTACACTTTTATTGTTATAGATTACATATACCTGTATAGATATTTGTCAGGAGGTCAATGTTTACTTCAGAATTATCTGACATATATTTCATTTTAAATCTTTAATCATATACTTAATCGTGTTTTCTATGTTTGGCAGGAATTAAAAGGTGGAAAAGCTTATGCAAAGGTGAGTGAATGGTCTTGAACTCTTTTGGAGGGTGACATTTATAAACTTAAAAATTAAATAGAGTGCTCTTCTTGTTGCCGTTCGTTTTTAAATAAAGCAACCTGGAGGTTGAACAGTTGGCTTCAACAATACATTCTAGGCGCATTCTTTCTAAATGCCGGTGGTGGGATGTTCTTAAGTTTCAGCGTCGGTTCCGGACGCCAGATGATGTCTGGTTTTCATTAAGTAATTCCTCTCCCTGGGAAGGGGTCCCAGTCCCACCTCTCCCCGGTAGAGTAGGACCCCTCCCTGTGTTCCCTTGCCCTCCGGAGAGACATGATCTCTGCCGTCCTTTATTCTTTCATTAGCTGTATGGAATTCCTGAAGAATGTGTCCGCTTTTTTTTGCTGAAGAGAAGGAAATGGTGCCAGAAACCCAGACTCTCCTTTTACTTCCAGTCTCTGTGATGGTCTCTCCATCAGTCAGTCTTCTGAGCCAAGAACCAGGCCCTCATACCAGCCATCACCTCTGCCTCCCCTGTTTCCCTGAAAATAAGACAGTGTCTCCTATTAATTTTTGTTCTCGAAGATGCGCTAGATCTTATATTCAGGAGATGTCTTATTTTTCCATCAAGAAAAAGACGGTACACATTTATTGCTGAACAAAAAAAAAAGGAAATTGTTTATTTATCTTTCTACAATATGGTAGTCATCATCACAAACCAGCTTACTGATTGGCCGAAGCTGTTCAGGCAGTGCGAGGTCTCTTTAAATCAGGAGTCAGACCTCTTACAGTAGCTTCGAGGGTCTTATATTCCGGGGAGGTCTTATTTCTGGGGGGAGATGCCTTCTATGACAGCAAGAGGCAAAACTGGAAGTAGGTCTTATTTTCGGGGGATGTCTTACTTTCAGGGAAACAGGGTAACTCCTTAAAACTAGTTGGCTGCCATGTCAGTTAAGATGCCCTTTGCTATGAATGACAGAAAAACCTCGCCTAGAGATGGCCAAGGACCGAGGGACCAGAGACAGTCAACATGGCAAAGTTTTCAAAGAGCTTTGCAGTAACAGGGGAGCAGAAAACCAGTTCCGTAGACAGAGAGACGCGGGATGAGGTTTGGGCTGCCTTGTTCATTAAGGCAGAGAGGATCCAGCATGTTTGTGCGCTGGGGGTAATGATCCAGGAGAAAAGGCAGAGTGCAAAACAGGGCCGAGTTCCTGGAGCCGTGACCTTGCGTCTGAGCACAGTCAGCTGCTCCCTTCCCGTAAGTGGAAAGCAGACATGCGGGCACAGATGCAAGCAGGTGAATGGATGTGGCTGGAGATCAGAGCTTATGAAAGTTCGGTGTTCACAGTGACTTTAGTTGCTTCATATGCATCCTTTATTTTTACTCCAACAGTTACATAGTTTATATTTAGCAGATCAAATATATTTAGCAGATCAAATCTGTAATTCCATTGCTTAAGATTGCATTGCTTAAGATAAGAGTGCAGCCCTGGCTGGTGTGGCTCAGTTGGTTAAGCACCGAAAGGTTGCTGGTTCTATTCCCAGTCAGGGGTCCGGGCACATGCCTGGGTTGCAGGCTCCATCCCTGGTAGGAGGGGCGTGCAAGAGGCAGCCGATCTGTTTCACTTTCACATAGATATTTCTCGCTTGCGCTCTCTCCCTCTTCCTTCCTTTCTCTCTGAAAATCAATAGCAAATCTTTAAAAAAAATTAGATAACAGTAGGTAATACATTTTTTACCAAAAGTGAGCCAATTTAAAGACATAGTAAGCAGCCGAGACAGGTTTGGCTCGGAGGATAGAGCGTTGGCTTGTGGACTGAAAGGTCCCAGGTTCGATTCCGGTTGGGGGCATGTACCTTGCTTGCGGGCACATCTCCACTGTGGGGCATGCAGGAGGCAGCTGATTGATGTCTCTCTCTCATCGATGTTTCTGACTTTCTATCTCTCTCCCTTTCTCTCTGTAAAGACATAGTAAGCAAATAATACAACAGGTATTGTTAAGATGGCAAAAACTGCAAATGACTGAAGTTTGAAATCACTTGCGGAGAGCATCGGTTGGATGTTAATTTTAAGGGGAACGTGGTAGAAGCTTATTAGATATTCTATTAATAGGCTTTTTTTTTCTCCTTTCCTAGCTGGGCTTTGCAGATCTGAACCTGGCAGAGTTTGCTGGGTCAGGAAACACCCCCCGTCGCTGTTTACTGGAAGGCTACGATACCAAAAATACAAGACAGGATAACTCCATCCTCAAAGTAAGCCCGGGGCAAGATGTACATGTCAGCACAGCAGGTCCTCCGCCTTTAAATAAGCAGGGGACATGCCGTCAAGGGCAAGGAGGGACTCGATACTGGGATCACAAGCTGAGCTCACCCCGAGTACTCAGCAGCCCTCCGGTAGAAAGCAGCACTGCAATACGGGGTGTAATCCGACTCGGCAGTCGTTCTGTCCCGTCCTTCCTGCTGCGACCAGGGCGTGCACCCGCAGAGCGTGGCTCCTCCTCTGAGGAGACCGGTTCTAACCAGTCTTCCTCTTGCTCACCTGTAGGTTTTCATCAGTATGCAGCTGATGTCTGGGGACCCCTGTTTTAAAACGTAAGTCGATGCTCAATAAATGCGTTATTTCTCTGACAGTATTATAGTTATTAATTTCAAGTTTTCCATTCATGCTTCTTAGTGTTTATAGGCTAATCACAGTGAAGGGCTAGTTTCTCTCCTATGGCTGACCTGACACTCGTACTATTACCACCCTAGCCGGCTTGGCTCAGTGGATATAGCATCAGCCTGCGGACTGCAGGGTCCCAGGTTCGATTCCAGCCAAGGCCACATGCCTGGGTTGTGGGCTCAAGCATCAGTGGAGGGCATGCAGGAAGCAGCTAGTCAATGATTCTCATCATTGGTGTTTCTATCTCTTGCTCCTTCACTCTTCCTCTCTGAAATCAATAAAGAAATATATATATATATATATATTTTTTTAAAGTTACTATTACCTATTACAAATGATCTGTCCACACCCTGAATTGTTTCAGCTCTTGTCGTCTTCAGGTTTGGGGTGAAATGACATAAATGAGGCCTCTGTGGACTCAGGCATGTCTTCAGCAAATACCTAGCAGGTGCCTTTCCATGTACGAGGCCCTGTTCTAGACATGACAAAGAGCACGCAGAAATAAACCAGGTCCCAACACCTCACAGCTCAGCTTCTGAAACAGACACCAGACTAATAAGTAAATACATGAGGTACAAAGCAGGTAGGGGGATCCCAGCAGGAGGTGTTTCTCTTTTATTTTATTTTTTTGAAATATATTTTATTGTTTTTTTACGAAGAGAAAGGGAGAGGGACAAAGAGTTATAAACATCGATGAGAGGAACATCGATCAGCTGCCTCCTGCACACCTCCCACCGGGGACGTGCCTGCAACCAAGTACATGCCCTTGACTGGAATCGAACCTGGGACCTTTCAATCTGTAGGCTGACGCTCTATCCACTGAGCCAAACCGGTTTCGGCAGGTGTTTCTCTTTTACATGGAGCAGGCAGGGATGTTCTCCCTGGTAAAGATGAAGCGGGAGGCAGAGAACATGGTGCAGGTGCAGATGTTGGAGAAGTGGAAGCATGCAGGAGTTCTTTTCAAACTGCTCCTGGTTTCCATGGTTCAAGTCCCATCAGGGCACATGCCCAGGTTGCAGGCTCGATCCCCACTGTGGGGTGTGCAGGAGGCAGCCAATCAGTGATTTTCTCTCGTCGTTGATGTTTCTCTCACTCCCTCTCCCTTCCTCTTGGAACACCATATACATACATATACATACTTTTTAAAATTGCTCCTGGTTTCTTAGTGAACGAAGAAGCAGGTGCTCACTGGAGAGTTAGGACACGAAACGCAGAGCTGCGGGTGTCGGGGGAGAGGAGAAGACGGGTACAGGCTCTCAGAGCGAGGATGAGTGAACCAATTGGGAGAAAGGGGGGGTTGCCTGTCAGCGATGTGAAGGCACTTCATAATTAAACCTGGAAGTTAATGAATCATGATGTAAATATCTGGGAGAAATGTATTTAGAAAAGTAAGGAAACATTAATTACTACCCTCTGCATCATTCCTGTTTTTAATAGCAGCATCTACATAGTTTTCTCCTTACAAACTGTTTTGTAAGGACAAGAAACACATTCTTTCTCCCAAATCAATTATTGATTAAAACTATGCATTTTCTCCTCACCTACCCTTCCTGTGCTGTCTTCTCTCAGACCATCATTTCCTGGCTTTTTCCTTCATTTCCTGTTCTCTGGGGATGAGCCATTTTTACTGTACTATATTTGGTTTGTTGGGTCAAAAAGTGGCAGCAGGACTTAGTAGAAGAAAAATGAATTAATCATTTCTTCTTAGGAACTTCTTTTTTTTTAAGTGCATTTTATTGATTTCTTACAGAGAGGAAGGAAGAGGGATAGAGAGTTAGAAACATCAACAAAGAGAGAAACATCGATCAGCTGCCTCCTGCACACCCCCTACAGGAAATGTGCCTGCAACCAAGATTCATGCCCTTGACCAGAACCGAACATGGGACCTTTCAGTCTTCAGGCCAACGCTCCATCCACTGAGCCAAACCGGTTTCGGCTCTTCCTATGAACTTTTTACAGATAGTCTTACTGGCCCCTTTTCTGCCATTTCCTCTCCCTGCTTGTGAAACTTTGGATACTGAAAAGCTCAAAAATAGATCGCCTTATGTCCCGTGTCATCTCCACAAATACAGTTCTGACAATCTTGAGTTGATTCTTAGGGAGACTTTTATAATTTACTGGAATAAACAGGCATTACCTCATCACAAGCTATGTAAAAATAATTGTTTTCCTTTTCCTTTGGCTATGTGAAATTGCCATTTTAGAGGTTATTTTTCACATGCTTTTAACATGACTGTGAAACAAACAAAACAAGCCCTTGCTGTCGCCGATTGGCTCAGCGGAGAGAGAGTTGGCCGGTGAACCTGGAGGGTCAGGTTCGATTCCAGGGAAGGGCATGCACCTCCGTTGCAGGCTCGATCCCTGGCCCTGGGCCAGGTGCATGCGGAGGCAGCCAATTGATGGGTCTCTCTCACATAGATGTTTCTCTGTCTCTCCCTCTCCCTTCCACCCTCTCCAAAAAAAAAAAAAACCAATGGAAATATATCCTCTGGTAAGAATTAACAACAATAGAACAAGCTCATCTCTTTCGTTCTGGGGTTGAGCCATATTCAGTGTCTGAAAAGGGACACCAGACATTTCAGAACAGAGGGCGGGAGAGTAAAAGCTGGCATGTGACTGGCTCGGGATTAGTGACCCAACACGACTGAGTGATATAGAGCTGCCCAGGCCCAGCTAAGATGTCGGTTCTTTGTTCGCTCAATCCCAGTCCCCGTGCGATGAATTCCCTCCCTGATGCTTCGTGGCCCCAGTATTGGAGCGGCTGGTGCGGTGGCTGAGATGACCAAGGGTCGGTTCTTCTAGTTTGTGGAAGACTGCAGATCCAGGGGTGCCACACCGAAGGTGTTGCCGAAAGCGTGTGGCTCTGAAGTCAGGGCCTCCACCGGGCGGGAAGGAAGGAAGCCCGAGGGAGAGGGAAGAGGCCTCGGGCCGGGCGTCCCAGGGTTGAGAGCAGGTCAGTGAGGCGGAGGCTGGAGATGTGTAATCAGGCCGTCGGCGAAAGGAAAGCCGGAGAGCTGGCCTGAGACAGATAAGCAGGCAGACATGAGGCCTGAGTCACCATCAATGATTCATGGCTGGAGACTCCTTTCTTCGGAAGGGTATTTCTTTATATATATTAGAAGGATATGTATGTATGCACACACACATACATACATACATATTTATATATGTGTGTGTATGTATATTTTTTATTGACGTCAGAGAGGAAGGGAGAGGGTGAGAGAAACATCAGTGATGAGAGAGAATCATTGATGAGCTGCCTCCTGCACGCCCCACACTGGGGATCAAGCCTACAACCCAGGCATGTGCCCTTGACCGGAATCAAACCCGGGAACCTTCAGTCCGAAGGCCGATGCTCTATACACTGAGCTAAGCCAGCCCGGTGGAAGGTTATTTCTTTTACATCAGTTTTTTTTACAGAAAGCCGAATGCAAGTTTTTTTCACCGAACTATTTTACATTACAGCAGGACCTCAAATAACATGGTTTGGTTATGACATCGGTGAGATACTTCTGTAGGAAGTTAACTCTTGTTTATATCACTTGGCCTATGGTAAAAGTGGTCTTGTTTCCCTTAAAGTCATAGAAACTATCAACAATGTTAAGTGAGGACTTGCTGTATTAGAAAAATAGCTTTTGGCCTGGCTAGTGTGGCTCAGTGGTTGAGCATCAACCCATGCACCAAGAGGTCGCTGGTTCGATTCTGGATCAGGCCACTTGCCCGGGTTGCGGGCTTGATCCCTAGTGTGGGGTGTGCAGAAGGCAGCTGATCAATGATTCTTTCTCTCTCATAGTGATGTTTCTCTCTCTCCCTCCCACCTCTCCCTTCCTCTCTAAAATCAGTAAAAATATGTAATTTTTAAAAATAGTGCCGGGCACTCATAGACTGAGCCCTTCTCTCCTGGACTCCTGGTCTCACTAATGTTGATTTTTTAATATATTTTTATTGATTTCAGAGAGGAAGGGAGAGTGAGCAATAGAAACGTCAGTGATGAGAGAAAATAATTGACACACCCTTTACTGAGGATGGAGCCCTTAACCCGGGCATAGGCCCTGTTCAGAATCAAACTGTGACCTCCTGGTTCATAGATAGACACTGAACCACTGAGCCACATGGCCAGAGAGGCCTCACGTTTTTTATTGTATAGAAGAACCTCTCCCGACCCCCATGAGTTTTATTCAGGTCTTAAGGATGCTTATACATTACTTGTTGGTTTTTATTACTTTTCCCCTCAAAGAAGTAACGTTATAGGCACCTGCCTGAGGCCGGTTACCGACCACACAACCAGTCTCTCCCCGTAAACCAAGTTCTGATCCGTAGGAATGCTTATTTCCAGGCCTCCTTCTACGTCCATGTCGATACCAATTGCCGGTGAATCCGAGTCTCTGGAGGAAGACAGAAAAGGAGGAGAAACTCTCAAAATCCATCTGGGAATAGCAGGTATGGCTGTGCCTGTCGCTGGGTTTTTAACTGGTGAGATTTGCATAATCCCTCCCCCATAATCCATCCTGTGGGGATGTGACTTGACCCATTTTATTAGAAATACTAAACAATAAAAACAAAGTTTATTTCAGGGAGAGTTCTGTTAAATATTACGAAAAACACCATAGTTCTTAAGTAAACTAAGGTATTAAGTTTCCTTTCCTTGAAATAGGGTTGTTCACATTGCACTAATTCAAGGAATCGCTTTCCCCCTGCGGTTTGCTTTTCTTGATCATGAACTTGGCAGTTTATAAAACCCGCAGATTAGCACCCAATTGCCCATTGTCCTGTGAGCAGCGACAGGAACATGATGTTTTGACATGTTGCAGATCTCTCAGCAAAGAGCGCCTCTGTTCCGGATGAGCTCGGAGCCTGTGGACATTCGAGAACGTCAAGCCATGCAAGCCAGCAGTCCAGAGTATCAGGTGGGGCTGGACGTGACCTTCCCAGGCCTTTATTTATTTATTTATTTATTTTTTAAATATATTTTATTGATTTTTTGCAAGAGGAAGGGAGAGGGATAGAGAGCAAGAAACATCGACCAGTTGCCTCCTGCACACCTCCCATTGGGGATGTGCCGCAATCAAGGTACATGCCCTTGACCGGAATCGAACCTGGGACCTTTCAGTCCACACACTGAGGCTCTATCCACTGAGCCAAACCGGTTCCGGCTGGTCAGATATTTAATTAACTCCCCTAATGCCTTGGCAGGGCCAGGCCAAATGCTGTCTCAGGCCTTATACATTCCCCACCCCTACCATCACGGTACCGGAAGTGGCTGGTGTGGGAGGAGTGGGCTGGTCACGAAGTGTCTGGCATGGGGTCGTGTCCTGAGCGAGCTTCTCTGCCCACAGGGTACAGCTCATGCCACTCACGATCCTCCAGCCTCTCGGAGCTCTGCCACAGGAGAAACACCTCTGTGGGGAGTACCTCGACGGGCGTGGAGAGTATCCTGGAGCCCGGTGATGAGACGGAGCAGAAAGTAGCGGAGCCAAATCCTGATGCAGCGGACAGAGAAGACTCGGCTTCGGAGACACTCAGCAGGTACCCTTCGGGCCTCAGCTCCATGGATTGGGGGCTTAGGGAGTTCACAACACAATATAAAGGGGGGCGTTTTTAAACATTCTTTCCAAAGGTGCCCAGTGAAACAAGATTCTGTCGAGTTTCAGCTGAAGCGAGTAGACGACACCAGAGTGGACGCCGACGACATTGTGGAGAAAATCCTACAAAGCCAAGACTTCAGCCTGGACTCCAGTGCCGAAGGTGCGTGGTGGCAGTCCGGCCCGTGTGGCCGTGTGTCAGCCTGGCCAGCCAAGCCGGGTCAGCCGAGAAGAGGCATGCATCACCACACTCTCTGAGCACATTAGTGAAATACACTCTATGCCCAGAGAAATCCGAAGATAACCTTTAGCTCATTTGTTTCTAAGAATGGATATTAAATTCAGTAAAGAACAAGCTTTTTTAAAAACTTTTAAAATATATTTTTATTGATTTCAGAGAGGAAGCGGGGGAGAGAGAAACATCAGTGTTGAGAGAGAATCATTAATTGGCTGCCTCTTGCACACCTACCACTGGGGATCGAGCCCACAACATGGGCATGTACCCTGATCAGTAATAGAACCATGACCTCCTGGTTCATAGGTCAAGGCTCAACCACAGAGCCACACTGTCCGGGCAAGAACAGACTTTTAAAAACTCAATTTTAAAGAAAGCTCTTAACTGTATTTTTTAATTATGCATTAATATCTACCATGTTTATATACTTTACTAGATGCCCGGTGCACAAAATTTGTGCACGGGATGGGGGTTGTCCCTCAACCCAGCCTTCACCTTCTCCAATCTGGGACATCCCTCTCACAATCCAGGACTGCTGGCTCCCAACCACTTGCCTGACTGCCTGCCTGATTGCCCCTACCCGCTTTTGCTTGCCAGCCTGATCGCCTTCTAACCATTCCCCTGCCAGCCTGATCAACTCCTAACTGCTCCCCTGCCAGCCTGTTTGCCCCTAACTGCTGTCGCCTGCAGGGATGGTCACCCCTAACTGCCCTCCCCTGCAGGCCTGGTCCCACCCCAACTGCCTTCCCTGCAGGCCTGATCACCCCCAACTGCTCTCTCTTGCAGGCCTGGTCCCTCCCAACTGCCCTCCTCTGCCAGCCATCTTGTGACAGTCATTTTGTGTTCACATGGGGGCAGACATCTTTGACCACACGGGGGCAGCCATTTTGTGTGTTGGAGTGATGGTCAATTTGCATATTACCTACTTATTAGCTAGGATGGTGGATTTTACATCTGCTTTGTCATGACTGGACATAGTGCTTCAAGGCACGATTGCAGTATGGAAGGTTGGGTGGTGAACTTGAAATGATAGTGAATCACAGAATCCTTCGCTCCCTCAGCATTTTCACCAGAAATGTCCATGCCTCCTGCTGAAAGGTGGAATTACTCTCATGGTGAGAGTAGAGAGCAATTTCACAGCGGGCATGGTTTCCTTGCACGACTGGCTGTAAAGAGAAATCATTAAGCCTCTTGTGGCAATTCAAAGGATAAGCTGTCTTCTTTACCTAGTTTTTTTTTTTTATGTGTCATTTACATATATATATGTATATATATTATTGATTTTTTACAGAGAGGAAGGGAGAGAGATAGAAAGTCAGAAACATCGATGAGAGAAACATCGATCAGCTGCCTCTTGCACATCCCCCACTGGGGATGTGCCCGCAACCAAGGTACATGCCTCTAACTGGAATCAAACCTGGGACCTGTCAGTCCGCAGGCCGACACTCTATCCACTGAGCCAGACCGGTTTCAGCTTCTTTATTCAGTTTTAAGGAAAATAGCTTTAGGAAAGTGGAGGAGAAATAACTATTAGGAGAGGTCTTCAATGGTCTGTTTTCAAATATGGCTATAGCTTCTTCAAGTTTTTAATTCCTTGAATAAAACGGATATGTAAAGCTTGGGTTTATGACAACGTGAATGTCACTGGACAATACTAACTGCCCCCACTGTGCTGTCCCCGCAGAGGAAGGACTGCGGCTGTTCGTGGGCCCTGGAGGAAGGACGACCTTCGGCAGCCACCACCCGCCCAGCCGGTAAGGACCACCCAGGCCTTGTTCAAGTCACGGGTGCACTGGCCTCGTCCTTTCAACCCCACGAGCAGCGATTGAGGTTACCCCAGCTACGAAACATGCACCTAAGTAATTAGTATGAGGGGATCGGTTGCTGGACCAATCCAGGGTCTTCATTACAATGAACATTTCGAGCATTTTCCATCTGTGATGCCTTTAAACCCAGTGGGAATCAGAAAATGCCGAACACACCACTCTCTCTTCAGAGCAAGGTTAACTGGGACAATTTCAAACACTGCCACTCAGAATTTTTATTTTTTAATATATTCTATTGATTTTTTTACAGAGAGGAAGGGAGAGGGATAGAGAGCTAGAAACATCGATGAGAGAGAAACATTGATCAGCCGCCTCCTGCACACCTCCTACTGAGGATGTGCCCACAACCAGGATACATGCCCTTGCCTGGAATCAAACCTGGGACCTTTTGGTCCGCAGGCCGACGCTCTATCCACTGAGCCAAACCTGTTAGGGCTGCCACTCAGAATTTTGACCTTTTTTTTTTTCTTTTCTTTCCCTCTGGTTCAGAGTGGTGTCCGGAGCCTACGAGCAAGTGGTGATCAAACGCTAGACGCCCAGCCGGCGAGCGGCAGCTTCCCTGCGGGAGTGAGAGGCGGCGGCCGAGCTGCCAGGCACTGCCTCGGGAACAGGCGAACCTGTTTGAAAAAGGCGGCGTGCCCGTGCGCCAAGGAAAACCAGCGCACACGCAGGGACCGTCAGACGGTAGTGTCGGGGCCCCACGTGTCATGTGTGTGTGTGTGGAAGCCCACGGCTTCCGTGGTCACTGCCCGAGATCATGCCAAGACTGCTTTTCCCTTCCAAACCCCCTGGTGGGGAGACGGCCCCGGACACCTGGTCTAGTCCGTGTTGAAGCATGAAGCCTGCGGCCGAGGTGCGCCGCAGACGCTAATGACTTAATTTCCTGCGTGAGAGACAATGCCTGGCGATGAAGACCCTGTCCGTGCTGTCGAGACACTTCTAATCCTGCTGAGGGGATCTTGCATAGAGTAGACTCCCCACAGTATTGTACTAAGTCGAACTCATTTGGATACAATGGGTATAAAAAGTAGGGGTGTTCATGCTTTGGGGGAAAGTGATATTATAATGGAAACTTTGCAGTAAAATGCTTCATGTAAGCGCTATCCGTCATAGTCAAATAACAGGTGTATTTGAGTCTGAGCCCGTGAATGGGATGATGCCGTTAAGAGGCAGTGTGTGCTACTCGCTAGTGTTAGATGCTGCAGAATCCCCGGCACTGTGTCAGACCCCCGGGAAGCTTTATGTTCCATGTTAGGGTGCCCTACCCACACACACCCTAACAGACAGCTGTTTCAACGCACTGAACAATGTCTGCTGGTTTCAGGGGTCAGAGTTGAGAGCGACTGGAGGGAAGTTGTGATATGATGAGTGAAAAAAGGCAGCCTTCTTCTAGAAGTCCCCACTTCCCTGAAATGGAAAGTTATTCCAAGGAGGGGGAGTGGGCAAGACAGGGACTGTGGCCTTCTATCTCAGCCCTCCCCCACATCAGACACTGTGCGTCCTTCTCACTGTATCAGAAACTGGTTGTTCTGAGGCCAGATTAGACTAGAACATACATCAAGCAGAGCATTTAAAGTAAGAATAGCTGGCCCTGCTGGTGTGGATCAGTGGTTGAGTGTCAGCCTATGAACCAGGAGGTCACGGTTCAGTTGCCTGTTAGGGCACATGCCCAGGTTGCAGGCTCAATCCCGGGAGGCAGCTGATCGATGATTCGCATCATTGATGTTTCTCTCTCTCTCTCTCACTCCCTTCCTCTCTGAAATCAATATAAATATATTAAAAAAAATAAAGTAAGACTATCTGGGGCTGGCTTTCGCTCAGCAGATCCTTTGAGTCACTTGTCAGCCACTCCTGCTTGCAAGGGTGGTTCGAGACCTGAGGTTGCCCTTCAGCTCTTTAAATTAAAAATATACAAATTAAGTAAGAATATCTGACCTGGATCCAGGTTAACAGCAAATAAACATGAAGAGTTTTTTTCCGGTTTTATGTGACAGTTTCTGTGTGGAAAGACTTTACCTTTCTTACCTTCACCCTAGGATATTTTGCCATTGATTTTTAGAGAAAGTAGAAGAGGGGGAGAGACAGAGAGAGAAACATTCATGTGAGAGAAACCTCGATTGGTTGCCTCCTGCACACATCCTGACCAGGGGATTGAGCCTGCAACTGAGGTACGTGTCCTTGACCAGAATCAAACCTGGAACCCTTCAGTCTGAGGGATGATGCTCTATCCACTGGTCCAAACCGGCCAGGACTAGATCTTAATTTTCTTGGAATCATCCAGTCTGTTGAAAAAAAATGTAGATTCTATACAACCAGAAATTTCTACTCTTTACTTTCAAAACCATGTCCAAGTAATATAATATGTTAGAATTCCTTTGGTCTCTGTATTTTCATGTTGGCAAAATGGCAGTATTTTTAAGAAAATATTATTTTAATATTCAAATGGAGAGGTTGAAGAAACGTCAAATAGTTCATGTTAGGGCTTTTGTGTGGTTTTTAATATTTCAAGAATCGGGTATTCCAAACGAATCCAAAACTACTTTTACAAATAGATTCTGAGTTTTTAAAGCAGTGGCACTCCAAAAAGGATTTTTTTCCTAAGTCATTTAACTTTCTAAGGTTTGTTTTGAAGCAAAAGAAAATTGACCTGAAGATGTAAGTCCAGCCAAGGAAAATGTTACCTCAAGCGGTAAAGAGCCAACAAATGAATAACTCCCTTGTTGTATATTACAGAAAAGAATCAAAGAAAGTATTGTGGAGAGAGATATTTATTATGACACTTTAAAAGCCTATTTTTCTATTTTCAGAATTACTCCTAAGCTATATTTTTGATTTGGCGCTTCCGCAGAGGGTTTCGCAGTTGTGAAACGCTGACAACTAGACTGTAGGCCAGGTTCCCTGAGGACATTCTCGGGCTCTGTCGAAAGTGCTGTGTGTCGGACACCGGCCCCGGTCCTCAGCCTCGGCTGCCCATGTCCAAGACCTTTAGATGAGACGGCTCTCGGTATTTGAAACTGACACAGAATTCTTTTCTAAAAACAAAATGTGAGTTTGGAAGAGCATGAGAATCATGCCTGTATAAATTTAGCAGCCACCAGATAACATCTTGATTTCTGTATGAGTCAACATAACAAACATCTTACTACATGGAAGCATAGGAAGGAAAGGATGGCAGTGTCCGTCACAGTCAGTAAATTCTGCATCCGTTTTATTCTGTTTTGTGTCCCATCAGCACGCTTCGCAATCACATTTCATTCCAGCCCCTGAAAGTGCGTTCGAGTTTGCCTGTGTGTCTGCCTGACTTGCAAGTTCTTCTTTTCTTGTAGCCTGTAAATCTGCTTCTTCACACAAAGTCTACTTTTGGTTTCGTTTTGAGTTTAGAAAATGGTATTTGAAAAAGTGCGTCTTAATCCATTGACTTCTAAATATGAGACTCAAATTTCAAGCCCCCTAGCCTTGGAGAATTTGTCCCTCTGGAACATTTGCTAACCCTGTGCTGGAGGAAAAAAAATGAATGGTATTTTAAAGTGACATCTTTCTGATTAGAGTCTTAAATACGTTGTTTGGGAGGATACAGAAGAAGCAGGTCACTTCCTGTGACTGGTGCTGATGAGGGGGACCAGAGAGGATGTGAGGGCAGCCAGGGACAGAGAGTGCCCTGAGCCTCCACTCACCCTGGCATTGAAGGTGGCATTGAAGGCTCTGTATGTAAGCGCCTCACGTGGATTCGTTTTTATAACCCTCTGACAAGGTCTTGTCCAAGGTTCTCCAAGTATCTGCTAGCCTCCAGTCAAAACATAGTCAGGTAGCAATGAGATTCAATGCCTGGGAAACATCCAGACCTAATGGCAGACTTTAAGATTTCCACGCTCAGCACCACTTTGCAAGCTCAGGCTGACAGTCTTGTTCAACCCTTCACTGAAGAACTAACTACTCTGAAGGTTAGGCTTCCAGGTCATAGAATAACGCTCCCGAGACTGGGCTCACGGGACGGGGTTGTGTTTTATTCTGGCAGGTCTTTCCCTGGGGCGGGTCAGAGACTCTACTCGGTCAGTTCTAGATGGTACGTCGCGTGGCTATAGTCAGGTACTGTGGCTGCAGCTGCATCATGTCCCTCTTCACACGTTGGCTTAGGTACTGTGCATACTTGTAGGAGCTGAGATGGTGAAGAATATGAAATCCAAAAACAGAAAGGATGAACTATGCCTGTATGAACCCTGTTTTAAGACGGCTCTAGAAATAAGGCCTTATCACTCCCTTCCATGTGTGACCTCTCCTAAGATAATAAGCAGGGCGGGGCAAAAGTAGGTTTACAGTTGTTCATCTGGAAAATACAATCATTAATAAATAATAGGTATTGGAATTCCTCCCACTTTTCCCATTCAATAAAAGGTCTTACATTGTAAAAATAATAATAATACCAGAAGAAACTCTGTGTTTCGAGTACTCACAACTGTAAGCCGACTTTTGGCCCGCACTGTCTGTCTGCACAGTGCGTGTGAACCGGGTGTGCAGGTGGTTTCTAGCTCCTCCTTCGCAGGGCACAGCCGGCAGGTTTTGTCCTTTTCGCAGGCTCTGCATTTGCAAAGGTGTCTGCCTGTCTCTTGATGATAGTCACTGACCAAATCCCATCACCGGAAGACATTTCGGGTGCATTCAGTTTGATGTTTGTTTTTAAATCTTATGTTGGGGATTTGCCCGCGTTTTGTGCATTCATTCGTTTGTTCTTGTGGAAGCTGATACAGTGGGAGTGGTCATGTCAATGTTTATGCAAAAGTGTTTATTGAAGTGATTCCAGTAGTATTGTGTTCTAATACTTGGAGAATGACCTTCATTTTTTATACATTTCTTTGTTGTAACTGCACAACTATCAATCCAGGAAATGTTTCTTTCCCCCCCCCACC
>PVJN01047317.1:0-16016 GCA_004026805.1 Lasiurus borealis
GTTTGGCTTCCTCCTCATTGAGTTTTGGGAGGTTATATTTATCTAGGAAAATGTCCATTTCTTGCAGGTTGTCCAGTTTGTTGGAATAGAGTTGTTCATAGTATTTTTTAACAATCCTTTGTATTTCCACAGGGTCTGTTGTTATTTCTCCTCTTTCATTTCTGATTTTGTTTATTTGGGTCTTCTCTCTTTGCTTCTTATGAGCCTGGCTAGAGGTCCATCAATCTTGTTTATCCTTTCAAAGAACCAGCTCTTTGTTTTGTTGATCTTTTGAATTGTTTCTTTGGTCTCCAAGTTGTTTATCTCCGCTCTGATAATAAAGAACATTATAAACTGATGAACAAAAGGATAGATACAGAGGCAGTAAAGCTTCAAACAGACTGTGAAATTACAGCAGGAAGATTAAAGTTAGGTGAGGTAGATAAGAGATCAATCAAAAAACTTGTATGCATGCATATAAGCATAACCAATGAACATAGACACTGGGGGGGGGTTTAGGATATGAATGGGAGGGAGGGGGGGCAATGGGGAGATATGTATAAAAAATAATTTAAAAAAAGTGATATAACCAAAAAAAAAAAAAGAAAGACTACAGATCTATTAAAATGATTAGTCCAGAGTACTCTGCAGCTTCAACTAGGATCAAAATAATTTACAGTGTTCTTTGAACTGGTTTTAATATAAAGAAGATTTTAAGATTATTCTGTGAAAGGATTAATTAATATGAAGGGCAGTAGTAGAAGCACCAGCGGTATTTACTGTTTGGTGCAGGTTGACGATGGGCTAGGCACTGTAGTGGGCTCCTGACTTCCTTTTGGACTTTTGGCTGATTGTGGAGTCTGTGCTTTATTTAGTAGACCACTCTGCTTTCTTATGTACAGATGACACTGAACGGAGGTTATAGATAACTAAAGGGACCCAAATATTTTCTATATTTTGTTTTGTTGTTATTATTTATTAAATGATATTTTCATTATCAGCAACAATAATAAAAGGGCTCACTATGCTCTAAGATTTAAAGTTTTTTAAAATTAATTTTATTGATTTCAGAGAGGAAAGGAGAGAAGAGAAAGAGGGGTGAGAGAGAGAGAGAGAGAGAGAGAGAGAGAAACATCAACGATGAGACAGAATCATTGATTGGTTGCCTCCTGCATGGCCCTTACTGGAGATCAAACCAGCAACCAGGGCATGTTTCCTTGACTGGAATCAAATCCCAGACCCTTCAGTCCACAGATGCTTTATCCAACTGAGCCAAGTTGGCTAGGACTAGGCTCTGTACTTTTAATGCCTTTTCTCATTGACTCCTCATAAACAGCTTAGGAGTAGGCTTCATTATCATTCTCCTTTTTAAGATGATGGATCTGTAGCTCAGAGAGGTTATATAATTTGCCCAAAGTTACTTTATAGAGCTAATTCTAGAATTCTAATTAGGTGGAAGTTCCTAAGTACTCCACTGAGTTACTTTTGTAAATTACCAACTCCTTACAGAAGTATCTTAACTTAAAATATGGGCCATGGTTTTACAAGATACTTAAACATCTGTGGTGTGGACAAATGGTGGAAAATTATGCCTTGGTTTTCAGAGTTTACTCACAGTATAATATCAAATTAAGAACATCAAACTTTAATAATAAAAAAAACTTTTGAGACTTAAAAAAAAAAAGGACAATGAGGTACCATCTCACACATGTCAGAATGGCTAACATCAATAAATCAACAAATACAAGAACTAGTAAGGACATGGAGAAAAATGTTTTCCACAGTGGAGAAAAATGGAGAAAAATGTTTTCCACAGTGGCTGCACCAGTCTGCATTCTCTGGTGGTGGGAATGCAGACTGGTGCAGCCACTGTGGAAAACAGTATGGAGTTTTCAAAATATAAAAATAAAAATGGAACTCCCATTTGACACAGTGATCCCATTTTTAGGAATATATCTCAAGAAACTAGAAACACCAATCAGAAAGAATATATGCTCCCCTATGTTCATAGCAGCGCAATTTACCATAGCTAAGATTTGGAAACAGCCTAAGTGTCCATCAGCAGATGAGTGGATAAAACAGCTATGGTACATCTACACAATGGTATACTATGCTTCTGTAAAAAAAGAAAGAACTGTTACCATTCGCAATAGCCTAGATGGACCTGGAGAGCTTCAAGCTTAGTGAAATAAGCCAGTCAGAGAAAGATAAGTATAACAAGATCTTACTCATTTGTGGAATATAATGAACAACATAAATTGATGAACAAAAATAGAACCAGAGACTTAGAAGCTTTGAATAGACCATCAAACCTCAGAGGGAAGGTAGAGGATAGGAGGGGGGTAAGAGATCAACCAAAAGACTTGTATGCATGCATATAAGCATAACCAATGGACACAGACAATAGGAGGGTGAGAGTATGTCCTGGGGGATGAGAGTGGTCAGGGAGAGGTCAATGGAGAAAACAGGAGACTTATGTAATACTTTAAACAATAAAGAAATTAAATGAAAAAAAAACTAAAGAGGGAGAAAAAAGAAGTAATTTTCATGGGAGACCAACTTATAACTAAACTGTATGTTGAAAAATAAATCAGCACATATTTGGTGGGGAGTGATGATGAGATAAGAGAATGTTCAGAATGTATTAACTTTATGCATCCATTTAAAGCCTGGCTCTACTAGCCCCCCCACCCCATCTTTTATTTTTTAAACTATATTGTTCAAAGTAATGCAAAGGTCCCCTTCCCCTTCCCCAGTTGACCCTTCCATCCTGCTCCTGCTCACCACCCAGGTCTTCCTTGAAGCATTTTTTTGTCCATGGGCTCTGCATATATGCTTGTAATCTCTTTGTTTAATCTCCTCTTGTACCCACCTTCTGAAATAAGTCATTCCATCCTCCCTTTTAAGACCCAATTTGATCACATTCCACCAATGTCATAGTAAACATGTGTTACTATAGGTATATAGTTACTCAGCTATAGGATTTAGTATCAAGTTGCTCTGGAAAGTAAAGAACAAAGAAAACTATTTTAACAGCTGCACAGCTACTTCTGTAAAATGAAATTTTAAGTAGTTTCTAGGAGGACATGATGTTCAGCAGCTACTGTTGTAATCCAATAGGACATCTGGTGACCTAGCCTTTTTTATATTTTCATAAATCCGGATCTGCACTTCTATTTCTTTAGCCATTCTTATGACTCATTTTTTCTTATTACCTCCTTTCCATGTGCATTTTCCTAAAATGATTCATTCATTGCTAACTCAATATAAAGTTACTTATCCATCTCTAGATTAGAAGCTGCCTAAAAATGTTGCAATCTAGTAAATTAGGCAGCATCCTATAGGAGCCTATATTGAGCAGAAGTCTCAGATTTGCACAGAAGCTTCAATAAGAATCACATTCCAATTTTGCTTTAAGAATGAACATCCCCATATTTCTCCAATAATATTAATGGACAGTGGCTCAGGCAAATTTAGCAGATGACTAATTTTATCAATTTCATTTTGATATTTTTCTAAATTTTCTCTCAAAATTATAAATACTATTAAACCTATCTGTTAACCAAGCATTCACTATAGACAATGAATTAGCTGCTACTCAAATTTTTCTAATAAAAGTGATCTCATTATGTAATTTGGCTGCCTATTCTACCATTGCCAAATCATTAATTATTCCCAAGATCTTCTTTTCAGGTAGCAAATGTTTCACTAAAACTTCAATAAAGAACACAAAAGATGGCTGAAAGACATATAGAATATGTAGACTCTATTCTTTCTCCATCACAATAGCTACTCAGATATTTGAAAGCATCTATTGTGTCTTTCCTAGGTCTTTTTATCTCCAGACTGAAATTCCCCAGTTTCTTTTATTTTTCTTTATGTGTCAGAGTTTTTAGACACTTCACTGTTCTAAACACATGCTAATTTGTCCATGTCTCTTTTACATTATGGTGTATAGTATTAGATAAATCATTCCAAGTGTAAACTGCATTGTAGATGAAATGAATAACTTTCTTTATCTGGACATGAGACTTTGATTAAGCAACTTAATTCTGTGTCATTGTAATATTTTCAGTGTTGGCTCCTGCTACACTTGTTATAACCAATACAAACACAATTATTTTCTATTCAAAGATGCTATTATATCAGTTTTTCTTTCTTTACCTACACAATTGATTGTTTTATCCTAACTAGTAAAAGAAGTTAAAGGGATATGTCTCTTTAAAATGTCATAATATTGATTTGATTCTTTCATGGACAATGATTTGAAATGTTAAAATCACTGAATCTTAGCTCTTAGAAATTGTTTAGTTGTATCTATAGAATTAAAATAAAACAAAATGGAGAAGATAATCCCTATATTCTAGAGTTAATTTATCTTCCTTATACAAATATTCTGTTATTCCTTGATCTTCTACTTTATTCATGCATGAATCAGTATTTGGTATGTCATAACTCTAACTAGAGGCCCAGTGCACAAATTTGTGCATGGGTGGGGTCTAGGTGGCTTGGCCAGAATCAGCTGATTGGGGCTGGGCCTGTTGGGAGGAGGAGATGGCGGGAGGTTGGCTGGCTGGCCTACCCCAATTGGGGTCTGATCAGGGCTGGATGGGCTTGGGCAAGGGGACACAGGTGATTGGCTGGTGGGCCTTGCCCCCAATTTGGGTTGGGGGGTCCAACTGGGGGCAGGGCTGGCCATGGGGAGGGGCTGTGGGTGGTGGGTTGACAAGCCCTACTCCTAAATAAGGTAAAGGGTGCCAATTGGGGGCCAGCATCCTGGGTTAGGGGCCATGGATGGTTGTCAGGCCAGCGCCACCTCATATTGGGGTGGAGGATAATTAGGGGAGGGCCCAGCTGGAGGGAGGGGTTGTGGATGGATCTAGGTAGTAGGGGCCCATCAGGGGCATGGCCAGCCAGGAGGAGGGACGGCAGGAGGTTGGCCACCCAGACCCACTTCCTATTGGGGTGAGGGGTGTTATCAGGGGTAGGCTGGCAAGGGTGTAGGGGCTGTGGGCCTATCATGGTAAGTCAGGCTAGTCAGAGACAGGGCTGGCCTGGGGGAAGGAAGGCAGTGTTTGGCCTTCAGCTGCCTCTTGCACGCCCCCTACTGGGGATGTGCCCACAACCAAGGAACATGCCCTTGACCGGAATCGATCATGGGACCTCTCAGTCCACAGACCAATGCTCTATACACTGAGCCAAACTGTTTTTGGCGGTGTTTGGCCTTAAGCCCACTCTTGATCGGTATGGGACAGTCTGATCAGGGACAGGCAGGCAGTGGGGAGGGGCTGTGAGGTTGGCCAGGGGGCCCCATGCCCTGATCAGGCTGGTTCACTAGCCACAGTGGGTGTCATAGTGACCTGTCATTATGGACATTATGGCTGCAGGCTTTTTACATATATATAGATTATTGCGCTGAATTTGGTTACCAGTTATCATCTGGTGTTTACAACATCTCTGGTGCAGTCAGCTGAAATGATAGACATCATTCTGAGACTCAGAAAATAACTAATCTAAGAAGGACAGAAACTACACCTGGGAAAGAATGAAGTTTACAAAGCAGTATAGAGAATCTTTTAAGATGATGGATATATTTATTATCTTGATTGTGGTAAAAAATTCATAAGTGCATTCTTTTTTTAAAATATATTTTATTGATTTTTTACAGAGAGAAAGGGAGAGTGATAGAGTTAGAAACTTCAATGAGAGAGAGACATCAATCAGCAACCTCCTGCACGATCCCTCCTGGGGATGTTCCCGAAACCAAGATACATGCCCTAGACCAGATTTGAACCTAGGAACTTGCAGTCCGCAGGCTGACGCTCTATCCACTCAACAAACCAGTTTCGGCCATAAGTGCATTCTTATGTCAATTTATCATTTATACCCTATATATGTACTCATATAAATATAAGTTAAAATTGTTATAAACCAGTAATATCCCCATAAAGCTGTTAAAATAAATTATCGAAGAATTCAAAGACCTTCATTCATGTCAATAATACCTATCAATATTACTAAATAGGTAATTAAATCTGAGAACGTTTGAAAACATTTGTTACTTGTTTTAAAATAATGTTAGTACTGGCCAGTATGGCTCAGTTGATTGTAACATCATCTCACTCATCAAATGGTCATAGGTTCAGTTGCCAGTCAGTCAGTGCATATACCCAGATTGCAGGTTCCATCCTTAGTTGGGGCATGAGGCAACTGACTGATATCTCTCTCTCTCTTTCTTGACTTAATAAACAAACAAACAAACAAACAAACAAATAAATATTCTTGGGTGAGGTTTAAAAATAATGACAATAATTCCATTACATGCTAACATTTTGATGAAAACAGCTATTTTCCAACATAAAAGTGTTAGTAAAATAGGAATACTATTTTACATTTTTGCAAGTGTCTTTTACATCTGATAATAAAAGGAAACTGAGTTATTACATGCTTTCACTTCAATTTATTGCTAAATGTTATACTGATTAATGTATCTCTAGAAAATACAGCCACACCGAGATGAATAATTAAAAATAAGAGTATTTTAAAAACCTTTTCAGATAATTGTGGATATTCTTGGATGCTATACAAAACTCAACAAGTGGTCATTGCTTAAAGGCACATTGCATTGTAAAAATTAAAATTAAATTACTAAACTTTATATGTTGTTACTTCAAAAT
This sequence comes from Lasiurus borealis, assembly GCA_004026805.1. NCBI lineage: Eukaryota > Metazoa > Chordata > Mammalia > Chiroptera > Vespertilionidae > Lasiurus > Lasiurus borealis. The sequence goes on from PVJN01047317.1 coordinate 6,657, forward strand.
CCACAGGATTATACTGCACATTAAGTAGATTTAACCCATGGGTGAATGTGTGCCATCCTTATAAATCTGAAAATAATATTGATTCTCTGTATTCCGCAGTTTTTCCCAAACTATGACCATTTCATTTTATAATATCAAAATGACAAATTCCAGTTTCATCTTGAGAAAAAAGAGTGTTTCTTCTCTGCATCACTCTTGTTTTCTTATTCCTTGAGGTGATGTTCTAATAAAATAAGTTAAAATATATAAGGTCATCCTTTTATGAGTAAATCTCTAACTTACAGTGTTTTTGTCTGTCCTTTTATGTACAAAGACTTTAAATATAAAACATACACTCATAACATTTCTTCCAGGGGTTAGGAGGCCTTCAAGATCTAAATTTCTTTCAACTTGTTTGAATTGACTTTCAATATCTGTATTTATCCTATTCTGGAAACTATCCTCTGATCAGAGAAGTCTCACTATCTACAAAGATGATATTCCTACTCATTATTTGAGGTTAGCTTCCTTGACCATCCAAAACAAGACAGGGGATCCTTTAGATACCAGCTGCTCCCCGATCTGTTTCATGAATTATGGAAAAGGCACTACTTCTAGTAGGATACAGACAGGCACATGGCTTGGCCAGCTGATAGCACTTTATACATGAAAAACAGGCATGTCTTCCTCTTACTGTACATAGACTCCAAGGAGGCAAAGGGCTAGAAAGAAGAATTGAATTATATTTTAACTGCTATTGGATACCCAGTCAGGAGCCTGTATAAGGGCACAATATACAAAATCTTTTCTAGTTTTTCTGATCCTTTCAAAGCACTGAGCAAAACCAGCCAGGGATGAAAATATATCTTAATATACTTACCTGACAATTCTATTTTATTTAAAGAGCATGTTTTCAAAGAATTGCTAAAGCAAGGACCGGTTGGGCTCAGTGGATAGAGTGTCGCTCTGCGGACTGGAAGATCCCAGGTTCGATTCCAATAAAGGGCATGTACCTTGGTTGGGGGGAACATCCCCAGTGGGAGACGTGCAAGAGGCAGCTGACAGATGTCTCTCTCTCATTAATGTTTCTAGCTCTCTCTCCCTCTCCCTTCATTTCTGAAAAAAATCAATAAAATAGGAGAAGAATCCAAGATGGTGGCATAGGTAAATACCTACACTGCTGCCTCGCACAACAATTTCAAAACTACAACTAAAAGACAGAATGGACATCATCCAGAACCACAGGAAAGCTGGCTGAGTGGAAGTTCTATAGCTAGAAGGAAAGAGAGGGGCTCACAGAAACCCAGAGGAGCTGCAAAAAGCTGAGGTACGGAGATGCACTTGTTGAGAGAGGGGGTGCCTGAGTACCTGGCTGGCTTTCTCTGGCAGGAGGGAAACTGAGACTCCCAACGGCATTGAACCTCTTATCTTATGAAACTAAACCCCAGATCCAGCCGAAACTCATACGGGGTGAGTTTGGACTGTGAAAAGAGAGAGGTGCACAGAAATTTGGGGGAATTGCCAAAGATCAGAGGCCTGGTAACTCTCAAGGCACTGCGCAGAGGACAGACTGCTGATTGTGCTGCTGGCTTTTGTGAGTGGGCGGGAGACAGACCCTCCCAAATGTGCCACTCTGACACCACTAAGCCCCTGTTTTGGGCGAAACCCTGGAGACCTAGACTCGTATGGTCCTGGTGCACAGGGGAGCTGGAAAGGCAGCGGTCTAGAGGCACTGCGGGCGCACACGGACAAGGACCTCCCCAGCGATTACCCAGTCACGTGAGACTCAGGGGCCATGGAGGGAAAGGGGGTCCCTTAAGCTCTGAGACTCCACCCATCGCAAGCTCAACAGAGGCTTCTTCAGTTTTGCAAGTCTGGTATCATAAGGCTGAATTCAACACAGAAGTTTCCCTGGCATAGTGGCCATGCCGAGGCAAGGGAAGGGATCACAAACAAAAGAAATGGAGGAAAAAAAAAACGACTGGATATAGAGTTCGAAACCACGCTTATAAGGTTTTTAAAGAATATGCTAGAAAAGATGGATAAATTTATCAAATCCCAAGAGGAGATGCAAAAGGAACAACTAGAGATGCAAAAGATCCAACTAGAGATAATGGATAAATTTAGTGAGTCCCAAGAGGAGATGAAAAAGGACCAACTAGAAACACTGAAATAAAAAATATTATACAAAGTCCTAACAGCAGACAAGAGGAAGGCAAGAATCAAGTAAAAAATTTGAAATATAAAGAAGCAGAAAACACTCAACTGGAAAAGCAAGAAGAGAAAAGAATCCAAAAATGTGAAGGTAATGTAAGGAGCCTCTGGTACAGCTTCAAGCATACCAACATCAGAATTGTGGGGGTGCCAGAGGTAAAAGAAACAGACTTACAAGTCCAGGAAGCACACAGAACCCCAAATAAAAGGAATCCAAAGAGGACCATACCAAGACACATCATAATTAAAATACTAAGAGCAAAAGACAAAGAGAGAATATTAAAAGCAGCAAGAGAAAAACAGTTCATTACCTACAAGGGAGAACCCATATGACTGTCAGTTTATTGCTCAACAGAAATGATGCAGGCCAGACGGGAGTGGCAAAAAATATTCAACGTGATGAATAGCAAGAACCTACAACCAAGAATACTCTATGCAGCAAAGCTATCATTCAGAATTAAAGGGCAGATAAAGAGCTTCACAGATAAGAAAAAGCTAAAGGAGTTCATCAATTCCAAACCAGTATTATGTGAAATGCTAAAAGGTACTCTTTTAGAAGAGGAAGAAGAAAAAGGTAAAAGGCAAAAAATTATGAACAACAAATACATATCTATCAACAAGTGAATCTAAAAATTAAGTGAATTAAAAATTTGATGAACAGAATAAACTGGTGAATATAATAGAATCAGGAGCACAGTAAGGGAGTGGACTGATAATTCTCAGGGGGAAAGGGGTGAGGGGTGTACAGGCAGAGACTGGACAAAAATCATACTCCTATGGATGAGATCAATGGGAGGGAGGTAAGGGCAGAGGGAAGTGTGGGAGCTAGGTGGAGGATGCCATGGAGAGGAAAAAAGAGAAACAAATGTAATAATCTGAATAATAAAGATTTAATTTAAAAAAAATCAATAAAATATAAAAAAAGAAAGAAAGAATTGTTATAAATCAGTAAGAAAAAAGACAGCCAACCAAATAGAAAAATAAGGAAGAGACTTGAATGGACACTTCAGAAAATGACTAATCAACATAAAAATAAATTCAATATCATTAATCATCAGAAAAATTAAAAATTATATATACTTCTCTCTCTTTCTCTTCCTCTCTCTCTCTCTCTCTCTCTCACACACACACACACACACACACACACACACACACACACACACACACAGACTAGAATGACCACAAAAGACTGGCAGTACCAATTATTAATTAGAACTGAAATTAATTATATCTCTGATAATCTGTTGGTACAAGGTGAATTCACCAACTACTACAAAATTGGTTATGTTTAAGCAGAATATATATCTATCCCATAAACTAGCATACACACACACACACACACACACACACACACACATACTAGAGGCCTGATGCACAAAATTCATGCATGGAGGGGGGTGTCCCTCAACCCAGCCTGTACCTTCTCCAATCTGGGACCCCTCGAGGGATGTCTGACTGCTACTGGGATTGGGCCTAAAAGGGCAGTCAGACATCCCTCTCACAATCCAAGACTGCTGGCTCCCAACTGCTCACCTGCCTGTCTTCCTGATTGCCCTTAACTGCTTCATCCTGCCAGCCTGATCACCCCCTAACCACTCCCCTGCCAGCCTGATTGATGCCTAACTGCTCTCCTGCCAGCCTGTTTGCCCCTAACTCTCCTCCCCTGAAGGCCTGGTTCCCCCCAACTGCCCTCCCCTTCAGACCTTACTCCCCTCAACTGCCCTTCTTTGCAGGCCCGGTCACCTCCAACTTCCATCCTCTGCCTACTTGGCCACCCTACAGGCTTGATTGTTCCCATCTGCTCTCCCTTGCTGGCCTGGTCCCTCCCAATTGCCTTCCCCTTCTGGCCATCTTGTGGTGGCCATCTTATGTCCACATGGGGGCAGCCATCTTGTGTATTGGAGTGATGGTCAATCTGCATATTATTCTTTTATTAGATAGGATAGAGGCCTGGTGCACGGGGTGGGGCCAGCTGGTTTGCCCTGAAGGATCGGTGTCCCAGATCAAGGTGGGTGTTCCCTTAGAGCATGGGGCAGCCTGGGCAAGGACCCTATGGTGGTGGTTTGCAGACTGGCCATGCCTCCTGGTGACCCAGCAGAGTCCCTAGTATCTGGGATTTATTTAACTTCTACAATTGAAACTTTGTAGCCTGGAGCAAAGCTAAGCCTTCTGCTCACTCCATGAGAGCAGCCATTTCTGTTGGAATTTATTTATCTTCTATAATTGAAACTTTGTAGTTTTAAGCAGAGGCCAAGACAGGCCAGGGTTGAAAAAGCTTAGCTTCCTCCATCACCAAGGGCAACCCTACCCTCCTGCTCTCTCCAGCTCCATGGCTGCTGCCATTTTTGCTGGGATTTACTTATCTTCTATAATTGAAACTTTGTAAACCTTGAGTGGAGGCCTGGGTCTGCCAGGGTGTGTGCAAAGCTTGGCTTCCACCATTGCTAGGGAAACACAAGCCTCCCTCCTGCTCAGTCCATAGCCATAGCCAACTAGTATGGGGTTAATTTGCATACTCACTCATTGGCTTGTGGGCATGGCTTGTGGGTGTAGAGGAGTGGTGATTAATTTGCATATTACTCTTTAATTAAATGGTATAATCTCCAAGAGAAATGCTTTTATATGTATACCAAAGGACACATACTGATATGTACATGGAAACACTATTTATAATAGCTTCAAACCTGAAACTCTTTAATGCCTGTTAGAAATAAAATTAATAAATTGTACTGTATTCATATAATAAAATTTTAAGCATGAATGAGAATTGATGAACGAACCACTGTTACATATCATTAAATGGATGGATATTACCAACATATGTTGCATGAAATATGCCATATAAAAATACTATACAATTGTAGTTATATACATTTTTAAATGGAAAATTAATCTATGGTGTTGGAACTCAGAGAAAGTAGTTCCCTCTCAACAGTGTAATGACTAGGAAGTGGCACAAGGTGGCATTTTTTTTCTGTTTAATTTTTATTTGTGTATTTACTTATTTATTTGTTTGGAGTGGTTAAATAAAATTGGTAGCATTGTGATATTGATTTAGTTATGATTTATATCTTGAGCTATTTTCTGTAAATATATTATAATACAATACATTGCTTTTAAAGTTATATTCTATATTTGGGTTTTAATCCATGTAGAAAATGTTCTGGTAAGAAAGTTATGCTTGAATCAAATCTTCAAAATCACACAGAATTAATTTATAATGAAGACCACCAACCTCCCTAAGTAAGTGACCTATAGGAAACAGAAAGATCAGTTGGTGAAAATTTGAAAGTATTATTTTCAATGAAAACTGGAAATTGAAATGTTCCTATATCCCATTGTGATTAGATAAATAGTTATTTTATATGTATATATATATATATATATATCCACATAATATTATATAGATGATACAGTGATATGTGACATTGTAGATATAAGCCATTTATATAATAATACTATTTTATTGTATTAGGCATAGCACATATACATACTTATAAATACTAATATTTTGAAGATTATCCAAGAGATTATTAAAAGTGACTAATTTTAAAATAAATTATGTTTTAATGAGCAATATAGTACAAAGCTCAATTTCTAAGTAAACAAAAGTGTCAAGTTAGTCTCTTCCCTGTCCCTCCTGGGATGTTCAGTGGAACCTTGGTTCTTGAACTTAATTCATTCCGGAAGGCTGTTTGAGAAGTGATTTGTTCATAAATGAATCATTTTTCCCATTAGAAATAATGTAAATTGAATTCATTTGTTCCAGACCTCCAAATGATTCTGTTTTAATATTTCTTATATATACAATATGTCTATTGTACTTATATGTTTAATCTATAAATAAACACTTAAAAAAATTATCAAACCACTCCCTGCTAGCCTTAAAGGAACTTTCAACATTCATTCCATTGGTATTTTTCAGGGGGTCAAATACAGCATCTTCACCTTTTCACATATCACTACTTCCAGAATGCTGTCACTGGCTAACTGCTTTTTCTTTATTCAAATCAACAACAGTTTTCTGTCTCTTTAGTTACCTATGACAATTGTTTCTTTCACATTCTTAGCAACAGTAACACCTTGCTAGATGACCTGCCTCTTTATGTTTTAAAATTGTGCTAATTGTCCATTTCACCAGCAACAAAAGCCAAAAAAAAAAAAAAAAACACAAACAAATTCAGAGAACAATTTTTCTGAGATGTTAACAAGGTTGGAGGTAAGTTGAGTCACATTCTCTCTTTTGTTTGAGGCCTGACGAAGTTTTCTGTCATGTTGATGTATTAGCATGAACGGGTTGTCAGGTCAAGAACCAAAGTTTGGTTCAATAATGCAGATATTTCTTCCATGAACAACTTGGTGGAGAACTGAAGTGTTTGAAATGGGAGACATTCAAGAATCAAGGTTTGACTGTAAATGCTGTGAACACTTGTTTATCCTTCTACCCTTTCTATACATATTTCTCCACAGACTACTATATATCTTATTAATTTTCCTCCCCCAAATCTTACAGACAGTACATTTTTATACATTTAGACCTGTTTATTAATTTTCATGACTGCATGAATTCCATCATAATAATGTACCATAATTGATTTAACTAGTTCTTTATTGAAAGTTATTTAGATTTTCCTAAATCTTTTCTATCTCTACTCACTGCAATATATATTTTCATGCATTCATCATTTTATACCAGTGAATAGAGCTATAAGATAAATTCTTAAAAGTAAAATTGCTTGGTTAAGTGTTATGTGAATTTTTAAATTTTGATTGATATTATCACATAGTTGTCCATTAAGCTAGAAGCAATTTATATTCCTGTCATCCATAATTTTAAGCCTTTGTGTTTTAGAAAAATATTTCTGTGTGAAATTAGAACATGACAAGGTATAGTGATATGTAGGATGCTGATTCAGAAGCTAATATAATATAGCCTATGCAAGTAGGACGAAGGCAGTAAGAAGTGAGAGGAAGTACAGTTTCAAGAAGTATTGAAATAGTAGAATTGAAAAGATTAAGATAATGATACCTTTGAGCACTCTATCTATAATCACGTTAAGTATATCTTTCACTAAATCATACAAACTGAAGTCCTAATAATTCAAGAGACATCCAGTCCATTATCACCTCAACCTTTGACTTGTCAGCCTTTCAGTATCTTTTGCCAAATTCTCACTTCATTAAAGTGCTACTAAAATGAATTCTCTTTGTGGAATATTTCTACCATTCTCCATTAAGCCATTAACATGAGCTCCTTTCTCTCAAGACCTTTGGCCTTAAAGGCTACCAAACTTGAAGTTCAAGTATTCGAGCTTTATCATTAAAAGCTTAAAAAAAATCTATTTCTAAAGCTTCCTCCATGTTTAACTTTTGAAATATATCAGGTTCAGTATTAACAACTCTATATTCTCAGAGGAGAGCAGTCCTCATAGTTGCCTGTGGAGAAACATTTGAATTCTTCAGGAGAAACTGAAATTTATCGAATAATACTCACTTCTCAGGTGGCATAATTAGCTGATTACAATATAAGAATAGTTAGGGAACTAGAAAATGCACTGTGATCCCTGAAAAGGCACACTAAGGACTTTAACAACAACTGCTTGTCTGTACCAGACACTTTGATTCAGCTTTAGATGCAAACTTCATGCTAACTAGAATATCTTTGAAATCTAAAGCTAGCATAAGAAAAATTGAAAGATGAGTAGGACAAACAAAAACTAAATAAACATGCCTATTAGCTCAGTCAGGATATTTTCTGCTTCCTAATTGGTAGAGTTGATTTTATTGTTCCAGGAAGACCATGCACTGAAAATGTGCTTTTGCTAATTTTGAAAATGTAAAACAAAAAGGTTGCTTCAAGGGATGCAATTGCTCTGTAAGATAATGTGAAGAGATTGGCTGTGTTGCAAATAGAGTTGCATATCTGCAGATTGTGCTTCCCTTTGAGGAATTTTTTTTCCAAGTGTGGATTTAGAATGTGCTGCCTCTGAAAATTATAGCAAACCCTTGGGGGAAATTTTTGTAAAAATAATGGCCACAAGATGTCAGCAAAAGGGACCTCAGAGGACTTATGAAAGATAGGAACAGCCAATTAACTTGAGCTTGAAAATAAACTGTACATTGGCAGTAAATTGGGCTTGGCTAAATCTGAACTGTTTCATTGAATTGCTGATGTCCCACACTATTAGTATTCAAGATAAATACTTTGTCAGAAAAGTGGCTGATGCAGCTCTATGGTATTCTAAGACAATTGTTCTAGTGAAGGCATTGGGCCAGAATGCATCTCTATGGTTGGGGAAAAAATATTCTTTAAAGGAATTAGAAATGCTCATAACAACCATCTTAAGAAGAGGTCAAACTGGGCACAATGAACTTGGTAAATATTAGATTAGTAGAAAAGAAAGACATTGTCTGTCCTACACAGGGTAGAAGAATAGTCATGTTCAAAAACATTCCTTTGCCTCTGAAACCGGCTTTGCTCAGTGGATAGAGTGACAGCCTGCAGACTGAAAAGTCTCAGGTTAGATTCCGGTCAAGGGCACATACATTGGTTGAGGGCATGTAGGAGGCAGCTGATTGATGATGTCTCTCTGTCATGGATGTTTCTAACTTTCCATCCCTCTCCCTTCCTCTCTGTGAAAAATCAATAAAATATATTTAAAAAAAACAACAAAATTCTTTTAAGTATGTGGGAAATAGAGAAATTAGGAGAGAGGAACATTGGCCATTAGCACATGGATACAGACTTAAAGCTAAATAGGGCCATAGGAATGTCCTAACAATAAGTCTAGTTTGGGATACTTTGAACTGACATCTAGTACTAGAAATACATTACACCCCATTTTTGCTTCTTTTCTATTATATCTTAATTTTCAATGACCTCAGTGGGAGATTAAGAGAAAGTTTATGGCCTTGCTTGTGATAAAACAACAAGAGGGAATAAACACATTCAGAGACATCATGCTCATTTGTTCATTCTGTAAATGTTTGTCAAAGCTGCTGTATACCAGGTACTATTACAGATAAAATGGACAGATTGATGAACAAAATAGTCTTGATGAATGAAACAATGTCTCTCATAAAGTTAATATTCCAAAAGTTCCATAAAATAGACAATGAGAAATTTAAAAGTAAACAAATAAATAATATAAAGACTTTCAGATACTA
>PVJN01047318.1:0-16058 GCA_004026805.1 Lasiurus borealis
TTGGTCCTTTTTCATCTCTAGTTGGTCTTTTTTCATCTCTAGTTGGCCCTTTTTCATCTCCTCTTGGGTCTTGCTAAATTTATCCATCTTTTCTAGGAAATCCTTGAAAAACCTTATAAGCATGGTTTTGAACTCTATATCCAGTCATTTGTTTTCTTCCATTTCTTTTGTTTTTGATCCCTTCCCTTGTCTCTGCATTTTCCCTATGCCGGGAGAACTTCTGTGTTGGATTCAGCCTTAGGATACAAGACTTGCAAAACTGCAAAAGCCTTACTGTTGAGCTTGTGATGGGTAGAGTCTCAGGGCTTAACAGACCACCTTGCCTTCCAGTTGGCCCCTGGGTCTCACCTGACTCTGGGTAATCACTGAAGCGGTCCCTGTGCACGCATGCAGTGCCTCTAGACCACTGCCTTTCCGGCTACCCTGCGCTCCGGAACCATATGAGTCTGGGTCCCCAGGTTTTCGCCCGAAACTGGGGTCTAGTGGAGTTAGAAGTGGCACAGTTGGGAGGCTCCGTCTCCTGCCCACTTGTGAAAGCCAGCGGCACAATCAGCAGTCCATCCTCCACACGTAGTGCTGTGCACACCACCAGACTTCTGCCCTTTCACGGCTCCCCCAAACCTCCATGCACTTCTCCCCTTTCACAGTCCAAACTCCCCCCGTATGAGTCTCGACTGGACCTGGGGTTCAGTGCCGCTGGATAAGGGGCCCAATGCTGTTGGGAGTCTCTGTCTCCTTCCCACCAGAGAAAGCCAGCCAGATACTCCGGCACCCGCTCTCTCCACTCGCACACCTTCGTACCTCAGCTTTTTGCAGCTCCTCTGGGTCTCTGTGAGCCTCTCTCTTTCCTTCTGGTTGTAGAAGTTCCACTCAGCCAGCTTTCCTGTGGTTCTGGATGATGTCCGTTCTGTCTTTTAGTTGTAGTTTTGAAATTGTTGTGTGAGGCAGCAGTGTAGGTGTTTACCTATGCCGCCATCTTGGATTCCTCCCCAATAGTCATCACTTATAATTACTGAGTCCTTACTAGGTAATATGCTGAGTGTGTTACAAACCTTACTCTCTGAATCCTCACAACAGCCCTGTGAGGTTGGTACTATTATTCCTGGCTTACAGATGAGGAAACTGAGTCCCAGGGCATAAAATAACTTTGCTTACATCCCACAGCCATAAGGTGCTCAGTGGGAGCTGGAACTGCCTGGTCCTGACCCTGGAGCATCCTCTATCACTCTCTCCTCTGGTCCCCTTGAATGGCAGGTAAAGGACACTCATCCAGTAGGCCTGAGCTTCCCCAAACCCACTGGGCAGCTTAGTCTGCAGGGATGGCCAGAGGCAGAGGAGTGGGAGGGAGAGGGATGGATGAAGGAGGAGGGACGCTATTCATGAGGGCCCCCAGATGCCTCCTCTACCAGGTCAGATCCTTAGAACACCATCTAAGAGACCAGAGACCATGGCTTTTCCCCAAAACACGCTGGCTAAGGGACAAAGCATCACAATATTCCAGTAAGCCAGGAGACGGGCACTGATCACCACACTCCTGAAGGAAAGGCCCACCACACACAGAACCTTGCTTCACCCCATTCTTGGAGGCTTTTCCAGAGAAGCAAGAGGGACTGATTTCCCGGCAAGTGATCTTTACATGTTCTCCAGCTCAGCCCCTGAGTCTCGAATTCCTGCCTCGGCACCAAGGGGTCTCAATGTGCTGCCTGTTACACATGCTTAAATACCCTGGCAGGTTACACCCCAATTAAAGTGCTCAATTCTCGTACCCAGCATCTGGGAGAAACAGAGAGAATGGCAAACCAGGAGTGCTTGCTTCCAGAGCCCGGAGGTCACCCTGGCAACAGGATACTCACACCTTGGTCCTAGAGAGCTCAGCTCCGCACTCTCTGTGGTTACTATGGAAGCATCCACTCTGATCCAGAGGCCAAATGAGGAGTCTCACAGCCTCAATCATAATCAATGAAATGCCTACTCACCACAACCCATGCCCTTCCCCTAGAACCGTGGCCGGCAAACTGTGGCTTGTGAGCCACATGCAGCTCTTTGGCCCCTTGAGGGTGGCTCTTCCACAAAATACCACGGTCTGGGCAAGTCTATTTTGAAGAAGTGGCGTTAGAAGAAGTTTAAGTTTAAAAAATTTGTTCTCAAAAGAAATTTTAATCGTTGTACTGTTGATATTTGGCTCTGTTGACTAACGAGTTTGCCCTAGAAAAATGGCAGCCCACAGCAAAGGGGCTACTCATACAGTCCTGGACATTTAAACCAGTATAGCCCTTGAGAGCACAGCATGAGTATTGCTATCACAGTTTAAATGTGTGAAACTTTGACACACCAGTTTCACTTCTGAAAAATGCATGCCTATGTGCATAACAGTAGGTATGTGGGAAGATATAAAACAGCAAAGCCAAAGAGTTAGTTCAGATGTCTCTCAAGGGGAGCTGGCTCATAAATTGTGACCTATCTATACTATAAAATATTTTGTAGACAAAAAAGAAATTAAAAGAAAAAAGAGTTACATGCATGAAAAGATCTACAAGACATATTATGGGAAAAGAGAAAATAACAAAATGATATATATGATACAACCAGATTGATGCTTACACACAAAACAAACCTATCTGTATTTGTGTCTATCTAGGCTGATGAATAATTTAGGATACTCATCACACTGGTCACCTCTGGGAACCCAGCAAGGAGGCGGTGTGTAGGGAAGGGGAACTGGATGAAGAAGGACTTTACATTTTCTCCTATGCACTACTACATACTCTTTGAATGGGAGTGTGGGGCTTAAAAGTGTAACATATTCATGTATTATCTGTATCACTTGTTTAAAGCGAATGAACTGGTTAAAAACCACCACCACCAAACCAGGGTTCTTGTCCTGCTGTGAAATTATCACACTAATCTGAACAAGTTTGATGCCCACTTCCTAAGAGTGACTGATCAAGTTCGAATCTAGTTTCTAAGCCTGGTGAGAGGCAGGACTGGATCAACAGGGAAGAGAGCTGTGAGATGTAAAGAACACTTCTGGCCCGAGACCGGTTTGGCTCAGTGGATAGAGCGTTGGCCTGCGGACTGAAAGGTCCCAGGTTCAATTCTGGTCGGGGGCATATACCTTGCTTGCGGGCACATCTACAGTGTGGGGTGTGCAGGAGGCGGCTGATTGATGTTTCTCATCGATGTTTCTGACTTTCTATCCCTCTCCCTTCCTCTCTGTGAAAATTCAATAAAATATATTTTTTAAAAAAAGAACACTTCTGGAAAGGCTCTGTGTAACCTGCAAATCTGTCCTACCCTGAACCTGCACAGCTCCAAACTCACTGTGCTGAGACTTTCTGCCTTTCACCCCAGAGAACGAGAGAAAACAAGGCAATAACTGAGATTGTGAGAAAATTTCAGGATTACGAGCGAATGAATGCTCTTTCCAATAGCAGAGGAAAAGCCACCCACTGAACTGCTTCCAGCAAAATCAAGGAAAAGGCCTGGCTAAACGCCACCTCCCGGACAAAGGTGTGTGTGCCAGGCTCCTCAGATTGCGGGCACAGCCAAGACTGGCAGCTCTGAGGCCCACTCATGTGAGTCCCCTCCACTTCGGCACACAGCCCAGAGATCTTTTCACACTCACTGCTGACATCCAAACTGATCAAATCAGATGGCTCTGCCAACAAAACAGCAACAATGTGGAAAAGGGAGACATAAATCAATGGTATCCTGGCAAAATATGTAACTATTCTTTCTGCTTGCCAGTAGAGGCACTTCTGTGGACTCAAATATTTAATTAGTATCTTTTTTGTTTCCCAGTAATAATTAAACCAAACAAGCGCCGTGCAGGCACGCGAGCATACACACACACACACAAACACACACACACACACACACAGCTAATATGAAGCAAAAAGAAAAATAAAAACCAAGGGGCCTGCTTAGGACATAATGTTTAAGAGGCAGGCAAGACAGCTAACATGGCCAGGCAAGAATGCTCCTCCCATTAAAACAGGTACCCTGTTAGCACCAGCCAAACTCACTGGGCACTTTCACAGTCTGCAGCTGCAATAGGTGCCCTTTGGACAAGAAAAAGAAAGAGGTCAAATCTTGGAGGGAAAGGGGTATCATCCAGCAAAGGTAGGGCAGTTGAGCCTTCTGCAGTGACTCACCGCAGAGATGGCTTATGACTGCGATGCCAGGAAGCAGGCAATCCAATAAAGGTAACCCTGGGAATAAAGGTAACCTTCCTCCCAAAGAGCATGCAGCCTCCAAAAAGCCGAAACCTGACCAACTGCCCCTTGCCAAGCAAGAACCCTCTGAAGGGCATGCGTGTCATGCCTTTGGGAAAACAGAAGCCCACGCAAGTTCCTTACGAAGTCTGGCACTGACTCGAGTAGAGGGCATGAGACGAGCACATTGCTGACATGGTCACCGTACATCCTGATGGGGACGCACAGACATGAGCCACCAGAACTCATCATCTCCCCTTGATCTGAATCCAATTCACCCAAGTATGGCCTGGCTCGCTACTGAGGCTGCACCCTTCATGGGAGGGTGGTCCCACTTCCTCCTCAAAGGGTTGGTCACCTCTGTGAACTCACCCAACATCCCTCCCTTCCCCAGCCAGCCCAGGCATGCTGTGTGCCTACAAGTCCATCCTGTATAGAGGCGGTCAATTCTTGAGGAACAGGCAAAACTGCAGATCACACCCCCTAGTGGATAGACGGGGTCCACCAGGGAACAGTGGGATGTAGACTACACCCCAGGAAGTTTCCTTCTTTGGGGGTGTTTTTCCTTCAATGCTATTGCTTTGTTTGAATGCTCAAACCAGCATTTCCTGGGGGCCTGAGGAACCTGAAAGGCAGAAATGAGAAGGCCAGGGGGTGAGCAAAGAGAGGGGAAGGCGCTTTCAGGCACCTGCTCCACCGGACATGGGAAACCAAAGGAGGCGACTTTGGTTTCTGCAGAGGTTGCTTTCAGTCCACACTGTTAGCATCTGCAATTCTGGGGGATAGGGGACACGAGTCACTATCCATCCTGACCATCCCCCTTTCTCCATCACCACTGTCTTAATGTCTGAATTTCAAGTCCTCGTCATCTCTCCTGCCAATTACTCTCATGGACTCATTTCTCCTAGCCTCACCGTCTAAACCACCACGAGCCAGCTTTCTAAAATACAGACCGGACACTCTCTCCCTTAGTGAAAACCCCCAGCCTACTACAGGACAGAGTGCGACCCTGGCAGCACGTTCCAGGCCTCTGCCTGCACAGGTTTTGGAGTCACATAGATCTCAGCTGGCACTCAAGACGAACCACGTGCTGGCTTATGTGGGCACGCTTGCGTCTCGATGCCCATTTCCCCCTCTGTGCACTGGGAATGACACAACCATCCTCCAGAGTTGCTGTGAGGATTAAGCCCTAGCTGTAGAGAGCCCAGCTCTCCGAGGACACCATGCTGCCTACCTTCCACCTGGCTCTGGATCTGTGCTCCTCACCACCCGCACACAGTGAATGGATATGAATTACTCAAGAAGGCACATTGAGATCTAAAAATTAGGGTCATTCATAAACATTAAAATTAGGCTCCCCAAACGTGAAAGAAGCCAAAGTTAACCCATTATCAAAATAATGCATGAGGAGAATGGGAAGGGGAGGAGGAAGGAGAGCATCACTTTGGGAGGAAATGCTTTTAAAACATACAGCTCTATGATTTTTTGTTTGGACTCCCTTTGTTCCAAAGATTTAGGAAGATTACATTTTTTTCAAACACTCACAAAGAACACATTTCTATTTTTTTAAACTATTAATTAATATCTTCAGAGGACTAAGAAGTATTCTTAAAGACTGAATCTTAATAAAATTCTCAGAGATATTCTGGCATCAGTCACAACAAGCACCCTCTTAGAACTTAATTTCCTTTTCAGCATACTACTTGCTATGGAAACTCATTTACGATGCCACCACAAGTCAAAATCTGCCTGTAGCATGAGTACTCCAAGGCCCCACAAGAGAGACTTACAGGGGTAGGTGGAATGTGGCCCCATTTATTGAGCCAAATCTTACATCTATCAGATCTCTCCCATGCCAAACTTTCCAGCTCTCGTGTCAGGTTCAACGCTACCATCTCCTTCCCAGCCCTCATCTGCCCTGCCCTTCCCCACCCCCACCCCCATCTTATACTATAGCTCTTCCAGCTAGAAACACCCCACATTCTATCCTTTCCCTGCCCATAAAACGAATGAAAAAGGAGAGAAGGGCACAAAATGGGCAAAGGGAAACTAGCTACATCCATCTTCACCTTCCTGTCAAAGACCCTAAGCCAGAATGAAAACAATGACAGAAGGGTGGCTTCTGATTGGGTCAGTGCCCTCCTTTTTAGATGAGAAGGGCCTGCCACAGTCCCTCTGTGTGTTGGGGGGCTGGAATGGGAAGGTAAAGGCGGAAGAATTATTCATAAGCACAAAAGTGTACTTTAAAAGCCTTTTTCCCCTGAGGACAATTCCTACTGGAAGACTTAATCAATGCCATTATCCCGAGTGCCTGTGGGCAAAGGGAGAGAAAGGGGTAGGCATCACCCTTTACTGAGCGCCCACTGCAATTCACAGGAATATCTCATTCACTATAAGGCAGATAATACCCTGACTTTACATATGCAGACACCAGGCTCAGAGGGGGCAGGTGATGAGATCAGGATGTGTACCCAGGCCCACCAGACACCAAGAGCCTTGGACTCCTAAGTTTCCAGGGTCCTCATATGCTTATTATGTTAATACACGGTCCTGGGTTGGAGGGCACTTCAGTTTACATGTTGTTTCCCATATACACTGCCTCATGTAATATCACAACCCTGTAGGATAGCTAAGAATTCCTTGTTCGCTATTATAAAAGGCTGTTTAGTTTCAAAGATCGACAGTAACTTGTGTGAGCCAGCTGTAAGAGCTGTGCCCTTTGAACTCTTTTTTTCTCACCTCACACTGTCTGATAAATGGTAGGGGCTCAAATGGTAACTATTATTAGCATCATAACATTTATGAATTTAACATGTGTGCATAGTGTATATATATAACAGATATTTTAAAGATTCACCCTAATTAACCAAACCTTTACTTATTAGGGAGAATATAACTTTGCCACTACCTCAAACTCCGAGATAACCACTAACTGCAGCTTCCAAGAAACTGATGAAAAAGAATTCCTGAAAATGATGTGGTCAAATCTAAAATGGGTTGTGAAAGCTACTAATGGAAGAAAACAGAAGGACAAGCGCATTCAGTTATAAAATACAAAAGTTCCTCCTCATCTTCCAGCCTTATGGCATGATCATTAATGTGCTGTTTGACTGGGCCCTATCATTTCAACTCTGTGATGACCCTTAATATCCAAATCTGGATGGCCAGCAGGTGAGCCGGACGTTCAAGTGAGAGGCTGACCAGAAGGCCTGAAAATAGGGCTGGGGTGGGCAGTTATTACCTTAAGCTATTTTTAATGCCCTGCATCTAGTGCACTGTTTGCCTATTAATTACACTCACTAAAAGTACCCTAAGAAATTCAGAAAGGGAGAGAATCAGCTCACCACTTTTTAAGCCAGAAAGAAAAAGATGACAGAAGGTACTAGGATGCCAGTATCAGACAGACAGAAGAAAACCTATAGTACTATGGCAATGAGATATCCTAGGGATGGATGTTCTTCAAGTAAGGCTGCACCAGACCAGTCCAACTGAGCATCCACTCCAGGCCTGAAGGCTCAAACAAACACAAAAATTCAAATCCGCAAGTGAAATACACATTATTTCTCAACAAACAATTTTACAGTAAAGACAGCCTGTATGAGAACAGTATTCATACTGTAAGTCTAGTATCAATTGTTATTAGTTTTTGGTTTTGTCTTGCTTTTTGCAATATTGCTTCTCATCTGCTTTAAGTTCATCCTAATTTCTTTATAGGAATAGGTTGAAACTGACTGTGTGACTAATCTTGGCTCACCAGGAAAAAGATTCATTTCTCTCAGAAACCTACTCCTGCCACTATCAGATTGTAGAGTTCTTTTTTATACCCCATTTCACAGATAAGGAAACTGAGGTCCAGAGGGCAAGTAACTCATTCAAGGTCATATACCTGCTCATATATCGAGGACTAGAATTAGAGCTCAAAAGGCCCACAGTGTGGGTCTCCAGCTCTATCACTGTTGCTAATGACCTCGAACACTGGTCTTTAATTTTTTCTAGGGAAGAAAAAATTAAGCCAGCATGAGTCATCTCCATTGTTGAGGGCCACCACACAGATGTTCTAATTAAGCATCCAGCATCTCCATAACCACTTGTTTCGAAAATAAACAACATCAGCAAAAAGTAAAAGGCCATGTTTTATACCCCCTTCAGGATACTCGGGATCCCATGAGCAGATGTGCTGCTAGGTTTGGGGGCCTGGCTAGCCCAAACCAGGAAATCAGATCTTGGCAGTACTGGAGAGGGAATGACGGGGTGGGGAAGTGAGGGGGAGGGGGGGAATCGGACAGCTTCCGGCTCCAGTTAGGATTTCATGGAGCCCACTCCTACTCACCTTGGAACCCCTAAATCACGCAGGGGTCCCTCCTCAACTTCCCCAGGACAAGAGCACTGCAGTCTGGGAGGCGCATGTGGCAAATGGAGAGGGGCGGCACTCAACCCAGGCGGTAGAGGAAGCGATTTTCAGCTCCTTCCCCCGCCTCTTACAGGAACTCCCCATCGGGGCTTCAGACGCCAGAGGCGTCCCCAACTCTCAACCTGAGCCCCTCTCCCAGTCTGCCCCGAAACAGGCAAGGAGGTGGCACTGCCCTCTCCCCAGCGCTCTGCTCCGCGGCCGGCTGCTCCGCCGACCCCCGGGGTCCGTACCCGTGGCGCCTCCCTCGCTCTCACCGCAGGGCCCCCGGCCAGACACTCGTCCTCTCGCGCCCGCGACTCTGAGCGCACGCCACCGCTTCTGCCCGCCTCCAGGACCCGCGCCTCCGCCTTCCCAAACCCCGCGCTCCCGGCCGCCCCGCCTCTGGCCCGGGACACCACCACCCCCCCGCACCGCGTCCTCCGGACACCCCAGTCCGCCGGCACCCACACTTCCCGCCCGGCCCACGCAGGCTCGCCGTGCGCCCCAACTTTTTCCCGGCCGGGGCTCGGGCCCCGCAGCGACAGGGATTCCGCGCCTGGAGCCGCAACAGCCGGGAGGGCGCGCGTCTCCTTGGCCCCTGCCCGCCCAGCGCGCACGAGTTGCGCTCGGGACCCGCTCGGCTTTCGGGCCTCGGCAGGCAGCCCGGGCGGCGGAGCCGGCGTGGCGGGAACCGCGCTGTCTTCGCGCCCGCACTCCGGTCCAGCGCCGGGTCCCCGCGCCGCCCCGCCGCCGCGCTCCGCTCACCTCCTCCCGCGCCGCCGCCGCCACTGCCGGGAATACGTGGCAGTGGCCGCCGCCGCTCGCGCGCCTCGCCTCGCCTCGCCTCTCCTCTCCGCGCCCGCGCTCCTGCCTCCGGAGCGCCGGACCGCAGCGCCAGGCGCCCTCTGCCGCCAGGAAGCCGCATCTCCTCGCCCTAACCCTAACTCTCCACCGCCCTCGCCGCGGCCGCGCCCCCGCCCCGCCACCCCCGGCTTCCCTTCCCCGGCCAGCCCGGCTCCCGGCCCCAACTCTCATTCCCAACGGGAGCCAAGCGACCTGGAGATCGTCCCGCGCGCCCGGCCCGGTGCTCGCCGCTGCCAAGGGGGAGCCCGCTCCGACCACCGAGCTGCTCAGCGTCTCCTCCCCTGGCTCCCGCGCTGCCCGGGCAGAAGTCATCCCAGGGTTGATCCGTTCATTTCCTGCTTCTCTGAATGCCTCGCCCACGAAACAGTAAAATCGGGAGCGGGTGGTGGTTAGAAGAGCACACTTGCCTCTCGTGTTCACCATTCGCTTCCCTGGGGCTAAGGTAGAGCCCTGCCTGGAATACCGAAGTGCGCCATAAATACTTATTGAGGGAGCAACAGAGTGAATCGATGAGTGATATTTTTGCCTCTCTCCACGCAAGTAGGCTCTTAAACCTCTAGCTATCCTGACCTAGATTTGCTTTTTGTAAATTACACACACACACACACGTGCGCAGCTTTGCATGAATAAATGAGATTCACAATTCCCCATCTTAGTCATACCAGCAGCAAAGCCACAAGAGGCACACAGCTAAACGTTATCCAGGGCTTTCAGTCAAAAAGACGGGTTTTAGACCTACTACTTAAAAACTGAAAAACTCTGGAAAGCTGATCTCCTGGGTACTGTACCTCATCTATAAATGAAGACTAATAAAATCTATTTCAGCCCTGGCTGATGTTCTCAGTGGTTAGAGCGTAGCTTCTCTCCCCCCAACCCCCTCGCCCTCCTCTCCGCGGGCACCTAAGGGTCATGGATGGGTTCCATTCAAGCGAACATACCTTGGTTGCAGTTTAGGGCACGTGCAGGAGGCAACCAATGATGTTTCTCACATCAATGTTTCTCCCCCCCATCTCTCTCTCTCTCTCTCTCTCTCTCTCTCTCTCTCTCTCTCTCTCTCTCTCTCTCTCTCTTTCTCCCCTCTCTCTCTCTCCCCTTTCTCTCCCTCCCTTCCTCCCTCCTTTCCAATCTCTCTAAAAAAAAAAAAAATCAATGGAAAATGGAAGAATTAACAAGCAAATAAAATCTACTTCTTAGGGTTGTTGGGAGGATTAATTGAGATCATACATTGTATGTAAAGTGCTTTACACACACACACATACACACACATACCATATAGTAACTAAATGGTAGCTATTGTTAGCATATTACTGAACTAGCAGGCAATAAGAACTATAGGCAAATGTATAAAATAATGTCCACCTACCTTTTCACCTGAAGACAACTGTAATGCCCTGGTTTGTGTGGTTTTGTCACCTGACCAACAGGGCCGGTCTGGAGCAAGGCCTCTCCGTTCCTCCTCTCCCCAACCCCAAGAAGGAACTGGTCTTAGTTTTCCTAAGAGCTGTAGAACTGGCTCTGCTGCAGGTTTTCTTCCTGCATTTCAGTGGCCAATCTCCCAATGAACAAGTGTTTATTTTATGGCCAAGGCAGTGAAGGGTTTGGGGCCCCTGCAGGCTACTGCCTCTTACTATTTTTTTCTTGCCTTTCTCTCAACACCTTGAGGCCACCTTTTCACCTCTGAGGGCCTCCTTCCTGCTCCACAGGTAAAGCAGCAGTAAAAGTGGCATCAGGTGAGACTTGGCTGGACTCCCAGGGCAGCCACCTTGGGCTTTCGGCACCTCAAGCCCCTCAGTCCCACGCTGGTGCATAACGTTTACCTGTGGCATTGAGAGAGAATTGGTGACCCAGTCTGTGAGTAAAGTCCCTGGAGCATATACAGTATGTGTGTTTAAGAAAAGGCAGCTATTGATTAGTTTACAAACAGGGCAC
Organism: Lasiurus borealis; assembly: GCA_004026805.1. Lineage (NCBI taxonomy): Eukaryota > Metazoa > Chordata > Mammalia > Chiroptera > Vespertilionidae > Lasiurus > Lasiurus borealis. The sequence continues at coordinate 11,398 of PVJN01047318.1, forward strand.
ATCTTCTGAGTGTTGTGGGTGCTGTGACAGTGAAGGGAACTAACCTGGGTGAGGTAAAACTTCCACCCGCAAAGGAGTTTGCTGTCTAGTGGAGGAGACAGGCGTGTACATACTAGGGCAGAGAGATGGGATGGGGGGGAAATGCTAAATGGGAAACTAGCAAATTGGGGCAGTATTGCAATGTGAATTGCTTTCATTCATTATAATTGCAAATGCCATTTTCCTCTGAATAGTAGGTAACATAACTTCCCAAGGCCACTGCTAAAAATTAATGAATAATTTTATGAGGCAAGCAGGGCCATTTGATGTAGGATTCAGTCCCCTTAGTAAGGTGACTTCAAAAGCTTCCTATTACTAGTCGTAACATATATATTGTGTCTTTATGAACGCATTATCATTTGTTAAAGTTGCATATCTTGCAATCCATGTCTAAGAGGGAACGTTCAAACGTTGTTACACTAATGGCCTCGAATGAATTGTACCGCAGTATGCATGCCTTTAGTGTCGCCCCCTCCCATAGTGATCCTGGGCTTGGCCACGTGACATGCTTTGGCCACTGGGACATCAGCAAATATGGCAAAAGCAGGGACAGTTGATAGGCACGTTGGAACGCTGCGAAGACAGGAAGGAAACTTGGTGCAACCTTCTTGAAGTTGAAAGACCCAGGCAGAGAGGCTGCCATCCCAGCTATGGCAGTTCCCAGCCAACCCCCAACTGAGTAAGCCCAGGCAGGACCAGCCAAAAAAGACAAGAATTGTGAGAAATACAAGCCATAAGGGTTGGGTGGTTTGTTGCACAGCAACAGATAACTGATACATCATACAAAGGCCTTGTGGCAGTTGCAAAGTTTTGGTGAAATTCACTCAAGAGTTAATCTACTCTTTAGTGTTTCCTGTCAAGAAGCACTCGATTCAAGTCACCATGCCTCGGCTGAGCAGAATATCCCACTTTACGGGATGCCTTCTTTCAAAGGACATCATTGACTTGGGTGCTGAGCCCAGAACTGTTTCAAATCCTTTGGCAGCCAACATGCCAATGAGCTGGAAAAAAAATCAGTGTGTCAGTGCCTTAAATATTATAAAGCACAACAGGCATTATAGAGGTTGGTTGTGTTTCTCTCTCCCATTTTTTTTCATGAACTTCTTAATGGTAGACATCTTGTCCAGTTGGACAATGTTTCTCCGTAGATATGAAACATCACATAAGGAAGGGAAGTTAGAGATCAAGCTAATCCACTACCTCATTTTATAGATTAGGAAACTGGGACTAGGAGAGATCGGAAGAGCCTCACAAATTCCTAGGGTACTGGAGCCTAGAGCAGAACTGGGATGGAATGGCCAAGTCAAAGTTCTTCCCAATGCTCATTGGATTTTTCTGCTTTTCCTTTAAGACATTTGTTGCTACAAAAATTTCCTCCTCAGGATTAATTAAATATCTTTACAACCTTCCTTTGCATTGAAGACAAATCCAAACTCAATGTTGTCCCAGGACATCTGGTACAACTTGCCCCTCCAGAGGCACAGGGTCTGCTCTGCTCCTCACTCAGCACTTTGCCAACTCTGTTTTTTTCTCTTCTTGCATCATCTACCCAAGATTCCAAGCCTTGGCCCAGTCTGTGAAGAATGAGACTCCTAATCATCAGGGCGTTGTTACCACAAGAGAAAGTGAATCAAAGGTGACAAAAATCGCTGATTGTCCACTACATTATCCCTCAGGCCTTGGTTTCCTTAAGAAAGCTTTTCTTAACCACTCCATCTGTTACACTCTGTCATGACACTCCTTGTTTTGCCCTGTTCTTATCACATTTTTATAATTACATATGTGTTCATTTGTTTCTTTCATTGTTCTCCCTCCATAAGAAAAGGGGCAATGTTTGCTTGCTCACTATTATATCCGTGTCACTTGGCATAGAGACTGATATTTATTGAATGCATGAATAAATGAGTGAATGAATAATATAGGCCTCAAGGTTCTTCTGACTCGTCCATGTGATATAAGCTTTGTAGAAATGGGAGAGAAAAAATGATATGATGCGTGTGGATTTGTGGGAGACATGCCTCGCTGGGTCCCTGTGTGCTGCTGTGAAGAGGACGAGGACTCACACATGGGATAAAAAAGGAAACACTGTCTTTTGTATCAGAGATGTGCCAAGTTAGGCTGTTCTGTGCTGGTTCTGAGGGACAAAGGATAGAAGCCGGAAAGCAAGAGGGGAGAGGTCTGGAACAATGAAGGCCACATGCCTCAAGGCATTTACTGAAGTGGGAGCCCTCAAAACTGAAACTGTATTCATGGTCTGACTGCAGCTGCCAGGAGCAGAGGTGCGTGGCCTATGTTCATGAACCCACTCCCTGGCCTATCTGTGCCTGGCTGTGCTGACGCCATAGCAGAGGTCCCAGGCTTCTCTGCCAGTGGCGACAGGTCCCAGGAAAAGCTTTTGCCAGTCAGGGGCAAAACGAGGGCATATTGGAGCAATGTAAAGCAAATGTATTCCATTTTTGTGTCAGTAAATATTCTGTTTGTGATAGCTTTGGGTGCTTTGTTTTTGGTCATTTTTTGGCAAAATAAAAAGTTGGCAACCTTAGTTTCACCCCTCAGTGTTTCTGTCATGTCACTGGTCTATGCAATCTGAGAGCCTCAGGAATGATCTCTTGACAGTCTCAGAGACCTGTGGGATCCCTACAGGGCTCCTCACACTCAGGAGACTGTCCTCAATCAACTGTTCTTGTTGGTTTTAGTCATGTAGATCCAGCTTCTGTTCCCTTTTCTGCCACCCACCTACTTGGCAGTCATGTTAGCTCTGCTGGTTAGAAGGGGGCTAAAGGGGCTTCACCCCAGGACTGCATCTGTGTGGTGGGTTAGGAGGGAGCTGGCCATGGCTCTGGAGATGTCCTGTTGAAAACTAAGCTCGAGGCCTGCGGTCTGGTTGATGACCAACTATGTGTGAGTGTACAACTGTGCACACACACACACGTGTGTGTGTGTGTGTGTTATGGCAGGGCAAATCTTTCTAACGTCACCACACAGAGATGGGCTTCTTAACCCTAAGAGGAAAAAATTGTATTTTTGTTGTTGTTGCTTTTTAATTCTCACCCAAGGATGTGGCTTTTCATTGATTTTAGAGAGAGAAAGGGAGAGAGAAGGAGGGGGGGATTAGAGAGAGAGAGATCTCTGTTGCCTCCCAAATGCACCCTGATTAGGGAATCGAACCCAACACCTGGGTATGTGCCCTGACCAGGAATTGGACCCATCACCTTTCAGTGTTTGGGGCGATGCCCAACCAACTGAGTGAGCCACACTGGCTAGGGCAAGGAGGTATTGTTTTTCATCCCTGTTTCATCCCTAGAACATTTAAGTAGTTTACCCAACGCTTAGCTGAATACAGTGGTCAAACAATGAACTCTTTTGGCAATGCTTCCCTCTACAGGTGCTCAATCGGTGTTAATAGTGGTTAAGTCTGATATGAGTTCCAGAAGCCAACATTATGAAAAGATTCTTCTAGATGGAAAGGTGTAAAGTTGCTTTCTCTAAGCTGAGTGGAAAATATTCAACTTCTTGTCTCTGAGAAGTAGTATAGTATGAAGTGCCATCCACTTACATGTCTACTAGAAGCTAGCCTACCCATTTCATGCTGTTTGCTGGGATGTGAATTTCTCAGAGAAAACTGTCTATGTACCAAGTAAAAATGTGGTTTTCCCCCCTTACTGGTAGTAATATCATACACACACACACACACACACACGCACATACATATACACAAAGACTTTGAACAAAATTATACCTACTCAACGCTACAGTAAAGGTAGCCTTGCCCATTTTTTTTTAAAGCTATAAAATTCCATATAAGGAAATGTTTTAAGAGCTCAGCTTTCATTTGCACAATGGCACTGGAGGGAGCGCTAATGAAAACTTTAACCGAGATCTTCTTGCTCCCTGCTCTGGTTTTGTGGAATTTAAGACTTCAGTCAAAAGATGGGAAGGCAACCCTACCCCACTGCTAGCACCTGAGCAAACTCGCAAGCCAAGAACATCAGTGGAGGCCCTGGCTGGTAGGTCAGTTGGCTAAAACATCCTTTAGATACACTCAAGTTGTGGGTTCGATCTCCAGTCTGGGCACATACAAGAAAAGAAAAATCAATGAATGCACAAATAAGTAGAACAACAAATTGGTGTTTCTCTCTCTCTCTCTAAAATAATTTAAAATTGTTTAATTATTTAAATTTTTTAATTAAGTTGCATTCTTTCAACTTAATTTCTTCACATTTTTCTCCCTGCTGGCAAATGTTAAGTTTCTATTTCGGGAAGCATAAGAGCTTCATTAACTTGCCTGTCTTCATGCTTGTCTAACTCCTTTCAGGGTCTCTGTTTTTTGCTTGGGAAAATCAGACCACAGTAACACCACAATTCCCCTGAGTCACATTAAAAGAGGACCGCTAAGCCTGTGTGGAACAGAGCAGGGAGTTCACCCTTGTTCCATAGGCTGTAAATAGCCCTCTATAGGTTTTAAACTCCAAACCGAAAGCAGCATATTAATTACCTTATCTCTCAGATCCACAACCCTCAGGATCCTCCTCGGTGACTCAGACACCAGCTGTTTCTTTGGGTTGGGCACATTTTTAACTTCAAGAGTATTTCCTATCAACTGTGTCCTTGTCCCCAACTGC